>JASKGM010000013.1:9213584-9223719 GCA_034509205.1 Ceratonia siliqua | reverse complement strand
AATGGATCCCTGGATAACATTGTATGTAATCAGCAATAGAAACGTAGTTGTTTAAATAAAAATGGTGTGATTTAGATCAGTTAAGATACTCAAAATAATTAAATACAGTACTATGATAAAAAAAAATTTATAAATAATTCATAAAAAATGTGTTTAATTCATATGCTAATTAGGATAAAAGATTAATATAAATAGATATAGATATAAATTAATATAAATAGATATAAATTTAAAAATAAGTTATTTAATTCATATATTATTTATGATAAAAAAATTATTAAAAAAGAAAAATTTGGGCCAGCGGGCTAAACCCGGCCCTCCTCCGGCTAAGTTTTTATTGGCCAGGCTCAAATAAGCCCGCTTAAATTCGGATCTTAAAAATTAAGGTTTAAATTCGACCCTAACACTTAAAAAATAAGCTGATCCATCGAGTTGGAGTTAAAATTAATAGTACTAGTTTTATGAATATTAGATATATATATATATACCGTATACGAGTGGGACTTTTAAATATTAAGTGTTGACTGATTCCCATTGAGCTGCCCATTATTCAATTGGTTACAAATTATTAAATATTTATTCATTATAATATTTCTTCCACAGAATTAGAAAATGACAAGGAAACTAAACTAATGGTCCATAATTAGCCTCACATTATAATAGTCACATTGCGTTTGTCCTGCAGCTCCCTCTTGTTTTAATTTAAAAGCAAAATATATATACTGAATATTTTTCACAATTAATAAATAAATGTCAATACATTGAGTTAATAATAAATAAATAAAAATGTATACAGTGAATTTCCTCAAATTATATGGTATTTTTATGGAAAGAAATTTAGCTTACTCAAAAATATCTCTATCAATCATTAAATAACGAAGCTAGTAGTTTAGCTCTTAGTTCTCACGCACGTAGCTAGTAGTACAAGTACCATACATATCGATCATATAAACCACCGCCACCACTTCGGTTTCAAACAAGCAGCACCAACACACTTTTTCTATCTATTTAGTTCCATTATGTTTCTTTATATATATATATAATTTTAATGGATTCTTTCGTGCCAATATTAAAAGACAAAGAATTATTAAAACAAAAAAGCTTATAGTTGAGAGTTGTTAATACAATATGTGAAAACAGTGGCTTTTACGGCATCTAAAAGGCAACCGACCCTGTCCTTTGGTTTCTGGGATAACCAGCTTATATTGTCATTTTCATTTTCTGCCAACACTGCCCCCAGAACAATAGATAAGTGGTGGCCCAATTTTCGCTTTTCTTATTGTCCTCACAGCTTCAGAGTTTCACGCCACCACATAATCTGGTCCACAAGCCAAACTCATCATCCCATATATTGTAAGAGATCCTGCCAGCCGCAGGGGTTCTTTTCAAGTTTTCCTTTGTCTCCAATTCCCACCTCTCTTCTCCAAACCAACCAAAAAAAAAAGAGTACTTCTTTACCATTTATATGTCATATAGACATTTATAAAGAAGCTTTTGGCTAGATACACTCATCTTTACAATTGGATTATTTCACATAGAAAAAATATATAAAATAATTAAATTTTTTTGTGGATTAGACCTCTTAAACAGAAACAGAGAAATGGAGAGAAGTAAAAATGAACATATACATTGATCCATTTCCAATTTGGTATATACAATTCAATGTGATACAAAATATCGAAACTCCATCTCTGAGAAAAGAAGAACTGATGAGGGAGACAATATTATATTCTAGCAAATGTGTACAACACGCAAAGTTGATTTGCTCTTGATTTCAGCATTTTCCCATATATGATATAGCTACTGCATTATACATAGAATGAATGTAATTAAGAATATATATTGAATAAAAACTAGGTTTGGAGTAGTACCCAAAGTCACGTAGATCTCAACTGTGGAACCACAAATGGCCTTCCCAATAGTGAAAATTTCATGATTGCAAAGGGAGGCTAGCCGGGTGTATTTCGCAACCCAACACACTGCTATTAGTATCAGGCACTCACTGACTCAAGTGTGAGGCTGCCATGACGAGATAAGAAGTGCAGAGTGGCTGATTCCTTTTAAGATTCTTCAGAAAATATTCTAAATATGAAGTCACGAAAACGCCTTGAGTACTGTCTAGGATCAACAGCTGATATTGAGGTTGGGTCATACTGAATGGACTTGTAGGCATGCTCAAGCTTCTTGCTAATGTCATAGTCTTGAAGTATATCAATGACACCAAAAAACAATACAACCTCATAGAACTCTCCTATTGGTTCGCCTACGAGCTGTAATTCACAATCACTTCTTCTCACTGTCCTTTCAACCCTTGCTGGCATATTCACGCCCAATTTGATACTTGCCCACCTGCAAGTACCCAATATATCACTTTAGCCAAACGAGCACAATTCAAATGGTAAGCGTGGAGTTGAGCTGGGGTATAGGTCTTGAGTTCAATTCCTTATAACCTTTCTACTAGTTTGAGCGATAAGATTTTGTGATCTCTATAGGCTTTCTATATACGCTAAAACAACGTATTAAAATTGAATTAAACTGAGTCATGATTCAATTTGAACAGAAATTTCACCTGGAAGGATCTAAAAGAAGCTGGTCCATGTCTGCTCTCGAAATACGGGGAGTTCCTTCGCTCTCTGCATCAAGTGAGATTGAAACCAAACAGATTCTTGTTAGTTGTGCAGAATATAAATATGGGATGGAGGTTGTACAGTACTTCATATAAGGATATGAAAACTACCAGGAGGATTACTAGATTCTGAAGGAACAAGGTTCCCGTCTGCCGATATATCTCTGAAATGAATACCCACCAGCAGACTGTAGTCCATAATTCCCTCCTGTTCCAGAAGCTCACAGTCCCTATCAATTTGCCTGTGAGAACAAATACATGACTTAAGTTTAATTGACTAGAAGATGAAAGAAAAGAATACATGCTTGGCTTTTCATTTGCTTAAGTTATCAGGTTAGACAACAAAAGGAATTCAAATAAGAAATGAGGTACTGAAATCTTCTATTACCTGCAAAACTCTTGAAACCAAGATCTTTGCAGTCGGAATATAAAATTAAGATCAAGATCTTTAAGGATGGTGGTTTCATCAATCTCTGTCTCAGGCTTATCTGTTATGCGGCCAAGTGAAGAACCCTTCAAATCAAAGCGTCTATGGATGGTATACTCAGAACAAAATAGGTTCCCCATTATGATAAACCGAACCTGCAAAATTACACATACTTCGAAGCTTGTAATTCTCAGGTTATTACTTTATAATTAATAGTTTCTATTAAACTAGCAAACTGTAATATCCTTGAGAACAAAACTAGTAGATGCCAAACACTTCACAATTTTAAAGTACTCAAGAAAAATGAACTCTAAAGTGAAAATTTATATAAAATGCTATTTTGTATGTTGACACTGGCGGTAGGAAATGCACCTTCTTCTGAGCTGGTCCAGTCAACTTTACACAATGCAGGCCATAAAATTTAGTCACTAGTGTATTTTCAAAGGCTCGAACATGGTTGTAATAGGCTGGAAGCATTCTCAAGAGCACCTACAAAAGAAATACAACATAGCCAAGTTAGTATAAACCTGCCTTGATTTCTAAGAAATTTCAATGGGGTCAAGATTAAAGGTGAAACTTACTTTCACTTCAGATTTTTTCATAGTCTTAATCATGTAACGGTCATCATTGGTCAAGTAAAAGAAGCTGCCACTTTTACCAGGAGAGGAAAGTTCACGAAGGGCATCGTTTCCACAGATGGATATCATGTAATCAGCTGGATCCACCTTGAATAGCTTCCTTAGAGTCCTGAGGACAGAGTACGACATATAAGTTGATTACATAGTTATCTTAATGACAGAAGGACTATGCATGGAGTAATTTTATAGAAGGCAATTAACGAGGAAGAAAACAAGTAGCTGGAACAGATTAAGGCTGACCTAAAAACTACCGGGCAATAGTCCTTCCACTTAAACTCACACGATGGATGTGGTGGAGTATATTTAGATCCTTCCGGAGGAAATCTTGTCCACACTTTCTCCTTGGGATCAAAAGCTGAAGGCTTCAAATCTAGAGATGCTGAAGGAGCAGGTCTTCCAACAGAATGTCTGTGCAAGCACTCCATGAAGTTATAATGAGTGACAAAAACAAAAGGTAAGGTCTAGAGCAAGCAAGTAAATAGCATGAAAGTGAAAATTACAACTGCATGTATCACCTGTGAATGTACAGAATACAGAAACCAACACAAAAGCTAAATTATGGAAACATGTGAGATTGTACAAGAAAAGGAAGAAAAAAATAATCCCAAAACATAACATACCTGATTCCCAGCTGCAAATTGAGCATAAGTTCAAAATTTTTGTGCCCTCTGCATATGGTCTCTCCCTGCCTCTTTGATTTCCTTGGTGCTTTGAGATGCTGGAGATGACCCCCTCTTGAATGAGCATCATCTAAATGCAAGCCCAACAAATCTTCATTCAATTCATTCCCCGCAGTTGGAGTTCTATCACCACTAACATCACCGTCCACACCATCCCCCCATAAATGCATTCTATCACTTGGCCTTTCCAGGCCTACGCTCACCCTCCCATCCACTGACCTTCTCCTAGGCTTAACATCCCCAGTCTTTGTGGATCTCCAAACTGCAAGCTTCTTCTGTGAGGGCAAAATTGAAACCTTCTCCCCTGGACAAACTTGACATTCATTCAACTCGTTGTACACTTCTTGAGGATCCCACTCAAGATGGCCCTCCTGAGATGACCCACCTGGATAGAATGTTCCATTCTGATCTTTTGGATCCTTGCTCCAATTACCCACATAAACACTTCCATCAGACCATTTGAAAGTTCCACTTCCTTTTGGCAAACCATCTTCCCAAGACCCATCATACCTATTCCCATTAGCCCACACAAATGACCCTTTACCCCATATAGACCCATTCCTCCATTCCCCAACATAATGGTTCCCATTCTTCCATTGATATTTCCCCTGTCCATCCTCCAAGCCTCGCCGCCATTCACCTTCATACCGATCCCCATTCACAAAACTCTTCACTCCATGACCGTGCTTCAAATTCATGCTCCATTGTCCCTTATAAGTCTCTCCATTAGGCGCTGTGTATGCTCCCGTCCCATCCATGTAACCACTTTTGAATTCTCCTTCGTAAGTAGCTCCAGAAGGCCAACTGAACCTACCCCTTCCCATAGTTTTGCCTTTAAACCATTCTCCCACGTACATGCACCCATCGGTCCAAAGGTATTTGCCCTGACCATGTGGGAAAGTATCTGCCCATTGGCCCTTATAGTAATCCCCATTAGGGAGAACCTTCTCTGCATGGTAAAGTTCTAATACATCACTTCCATTTTCCTCCTTATTGCTGCCTTCTTCGTCTGCATGGGCCACGTACATCGTCCCAAATATGCTGTTGGCACGCTTTTTGGCAACTGCCTGCGTCTTCCGCACCGTGAACTCCCATGCCTTCATAACTCCGCTTTCTTTATTGATCATTTTCTGATCTCTTTTCCTCTCCTTTTCAATTTAGAAACTCTCTTCCACCAAAAATTAATCCCGTCTAAGGAAAACAATAGATACCCAAGTCAAGAAATTGAATTTAAAGAATGATTTCATGCATCCCACATAACACAAACAAATGAGAAACGAGAAACATGAGAAACAAAATATGTTCTATCAATGTGGGAACATGTAGGGGAAATATGAAGATTATAATGCTTGCTTTCTCTGTATGTATCTCCTTGCTTTGATGTTTCTTTCGTTTTGGTGGAAAAAGGGAAAAGAGCTATTGAACCAAAGAGAAGCTTTCCTTTTTGATGAACCAAAACAAACGTTCGTGTTGGTGTAAGATTTTAAGTTTGCTATGCTTCTGAAAATTCTGGGGACATGTTGATCCCAAGGAGAAGCACATTTTCATCAAACTATGTCAAAATATGGACAACTGACACTGGCAAAGTAGGACGAAGGACATGTTCTTAATTTGGGGTGCCTTGTCACCCAAATGAATTAATTAAGTTGTTATGGAATTTTGAAACGAAAGGGTGGAAATTTCTTGTTCTAATGGATCAGAGGTGCAGTTTTTCCTCCAATGTTTGAATTGTTTTTTGCGATTGAGAGAGAGACTCGTTCATGTCCTACAACCTCTAAGAACCATGACATATGGAGTCAAGCGCTAAATCAAGGTGTTTGTTTACTATCCTTAGATTCTTAACAGATTTTCCAATTCGGGTAAGTAGATTATAAAACAAACAAATGTACTTTCTAGTTAATAACCAAGTCTCACGCAGATGATACTGAATAAATGAAAATGTTGAAACACTTTTAACCCTTATGATTTCTCCTATGCCGTGTTTTGTGTGGAATGAAAATAATTAGAGAAGAGAAGGAAATTGGATGGAAGTTGTCTTTTGTTGGTTTGGCATAAAAGGAGAAGGGAAATGAAAGTTATAAAATATAAAATTACTTACTTGTACACTCTGTTGTTACAAAACCCCTAAACTGATTGGGAAAACATGAGAATCAAATGGTAGATAAATAATGATTTTATCTATCCAACTTAGCTAACCATATAGTTTCACGAATTGGACAAATGCGGGTCTAAGCGCCGTCTGTCCAAATTAGAATCGAGTTCATTTACTGTGCCAATGCCACCAGTACTGGGCTTTATGTTAATGAATCTAGGCCCAAAAACAAGCCTAACTTAAATTTTATCTGAGTTCGGATTTAACTTATTATTTAAACAAAATTAACAATTTTAATTTGGAATTATTAGTTTAATTTCAACAATAACCTCAAACCACTATAAAAGTCTACAATTTAGAAGTGAAACGCATTTTTCACAATATTTTCATCATTTTATATTTACATAATTATTTGTATTAAAATTTAATTAACACATGGGTGGTTAAGTTATAACCGAAAAAATTACAATGACAATAAATCACATATTTTAGATCACATCAGTGTAATTAATTTTAGGCATGAGAGTAAATTATAATTTATCTTAAAAAAATGAAAAAAAAACTCTCAAATTATTATAGCAATATTTACTTGAGATTATTTAATAATAGTGAACATAATATTTTAATGGGTAGACTAACCACTGCCAGCTGTTCCCCTCCCCTTTTTTTCTTTTGTTTTTTTAATTGTTTGCATTATTTTTCCATTCTTTATTTATTATTTTTAAAAATGTTTTACTTCTTCTTCAAAACTTTCTTTTTTTAAATACATGATTCTTTTTGTTTTTTTAATTATGTTAATTTTTGATAAATTTTTTTAAAATTTACAATTAATTTCTTATTATTAAAAAATATATATATTCCCAGAGTAACTCCCATTTTAATACCACCACCATGAGGACTATTTGCTGTATTTTGTATCCCAAAAAGTTTAGAGAGAAGGAGGCTACCCTAATGTTACTTATAAATCATCAATCAAAAGGATTATTGGCAACGAAATTAAATCTAAACATTTTAAGTGAAATGTCTTGGTCTTTATCAATTAAATCAATTCTCATTGCTTACTGCCATGATAACTATAATCAATTTATTAATAATATAAATTAATGAAATTTGATATAATTAAAATAAAAAAGTGTCTCTCTTTCAAAGTTGATATTTTTGTTGGTATTTAATAACTTTTTATTAAAAAATAGTATAAGTATATATGATGTTTTTTGTCTTTATATATATATATATATAAGTAATAACCAAAGCCCAAATGATTCTCAATCTATAATCCAATACACTTTTGAAAAGTTTCGTTATCTTCTCTATTTCTCTCTCTGTCGTACACAATCAAATTTATTTCATTAGACTAAGATCATATAGGATATGGGCTGGCGAGACCCAAGAGGAAGTCCAAGTCTAATTGAGAGTGAGCTAATCTAAGAGATAAAGTGATATACGTAAACAAGGGGAAACAAAAAATGAGCCGTCCAAATGGCACTTATCAGGTTGGTCTAAAAAGTAGATGATAAGATTAAACAGATAGAATATTAAAACTGATTTGAAATTTGAAAATTTATTAAAATGCTGTCGGCTCCTTTTGCAATAGGACATATTAGAAGTTGAAGGTGGCATGGGTCAGGAATTATAATATCATTTTTGGTTAGTTCAGACGTTACGGGAAATATATGAGAAAGATAAGTACATCACAATTCACATGCAATGCGAGTAAAGGGTTCGTCTGTAATACAGCCACGTACCATGGCACGGGAGCAGATCTAATTGGGAATGGTGCAAAGTTGATTCGCTTTTCATGGCCTATTGGTTGGTGGGCAAATCTACTTCAACACGTAAGCTCATCGGTCAAATTTATATTTTAATTATAAAAGATGTTTTCTAACTTATACTCATATTTTTTATTTATATATTTTTAAATTAATTTATTTGTATTTTTAAAGTTCATTTATATTTTTTATATTTTATTTAATTTTTAAATTTTTTAAGTATTAAATTTTTGAATTTTTAAAAATTTTTAAAATTCTTTTAGATATTTTTTAAAAATAAAATTATAAAAAAACTTAAAAATAAAAAAAGATCTAAATATACGGATGAATAAATATCAATACAAAAACAAATTTGAGAC
Source organism: Ceratonia siliqua (assembly GCA_034509205.1). NCBI lineage: Eukaryota > Viridiplantae > Streptophyta > Magnoliopsida > Fabales > Fabaceae > Ceratonia > Ceratonia siliqua. Next base: position 9,215,128 of record JASKGM010000013.1, on the reverse strand, counting down.
TCATCAATCCTCACTCTCTCCCTAGCGCCTGCATAATGACCGCCACTCATCATCTCCCACATGCTCACTTGGCCGCACACCCATATTAAAATTGCTTAATTTTATAAATTACAATAAAAAGTAACTAGACTGATAAATTACTGGATTTTTCTAATGCTGTTAATTATAAATTCTGTTTCTTTTTTTAACACTCAAAATATAGTACTAAAAAATTTATATAATTTTACCAAATATGCGTAATTCGTGGATCCGATAGAAGAATACTCCATACTTGAGCGCGTTGCCCGTACGCACAGCCTTGTCTTTAATATGAGATTGAGATTCCAAACGTCGAAAATCCGCCACGTCAGCTCCTCCCTCCCTTGGCGAAACCCGATGCGGGACCTACAGATCCCACGTCTCCAACTCTTTTGCCACCTTTGCCTTCTCCAACATTCTGGAAATTTTTCTCTGCCCACAAATACCTTCATAGCCACTCCATATTACTTATTGAAATACTATCTGTTTCGGGTTTCTGAAGGAGTGGTTGCAATGGCTAACAGCTACAAGCAGAAAGAATCGGAGTTTCTCTTGGATCAGAACGACAAAGATATTGAATATGACAGTGGGACTAATAGTGTGAGCGGCAGCGACGACGAGGGAAATCGTGATACTTTCGTTTCACACCAATGGCCCCAAAGTTTCAGGTACAATCTTCCTCCTAACATGTAATATATATATATATATATATATATATTAAATTTCTTTATGTATCTATTTGCCATGATAACTTTAATACCTTTTCTTTATGGGAAATGCATTTGAGAATCCTTGAAAATCCTGGTGATTTGAATATATGTTCCATAAGTACCAGGATATTCTGTAGTGACGAAACATTTGACAGGCTCTTTATAGAAATGAAGATGAGAGAAAGGAAGAAAATGTTACTATAATGTGGAGTGAGGGGTGAATTGGTATAGAATATAAAATATAAAATTTTTGGATTTTCCTGTTCACAAATTTGAAATAATAATTCTGGATAATAGGTTCTTTAACTTTTGAGGTACTGCAAATTGTTTAGATACCTCAAAAAAGGCTGTATCAAATCTGAAAACAAACTTTAGAAAATAGTAAGGGAATGAGGAGGGACATATTAATTTATCTTATTCAAACTCAACATGTGTTGAGACTTACGTCTAATTCTCTTTATTTTCAAGAAAATTTTCGCTGATCAATCAACCCTTGTTCACCAATAATACATAATTTTAATTATTAACCACAAATATAATGGTTTTCAAGCACACTACTAACTACAACCATAAATAATTTTCAATTGCTCACCACAAACAATTCATAAATTTTAAGATGAATACAATGACTCTGTTCACGAGTAGATAGTTTGTTTTTGTGCTCACTTTTTTTATCTGACTTTTTATAAAGTCTCTCAAGGTAAAAATCAGAAAAAGAAAAATGGTCGCAAATATTTCTTACAGGTTTTATGCACAGCTTTGATGATGTGTTCTTTTTCTTCAACTTCTCTTCTATAATCTTCAGAAAATGGCTGT
>JASKGM010000013.1:9180526-9206885 GCA_034509205.1 Ceratonia siliqua | reverse complement strand
TCTTTATAAAATTTAATAAAATCACTATAACTACAAAATAAATAAATATTATAAAAAAATTAACAACAAAAAAATTTAAAAAAAAATGGGCGACAGTTACTTAGTCCCTCATATGATTCATCTGAAGAATTTCTATCCTACATCATCTTTTCTTACTCTCTTTCTATACTATTTCAATTTTAGTAGTGTCAATTTGTTATGTTTATATTTTTTTCTTAATTTTTTTATTTTTTAATATTAATTAAATATTTATTATGTTATATATTTTTTAAAATTTTTTTATATTTTTTTTGAATTTTTTACCATGAGTAGTAACAAAAAAATTATGAGTAAATAATACATAAAAATATTTTTAAAAGTTTTAAAAATAATATATGATGTAAAAAATAATTAATTAATATTAAAAATATTTAAAAAAAAATTACGAAAGTCCGTAAGCACCTTCATCCGTGCCCCCAAAAATTATTATTCAAACTGCAAATATCTGACGTACTCCTTTTTCCTTACTTTCTATTTCTAAATGGTCATTTCATGATTTGATGCTGTACCTGGGCAGCGGTTAATGTGATGGTTGGAATCGGCCTTCTGTCAGCCCCTCTTGCAGTGAAAGAAGCTGGGTGGGCGAGTTTGGTGGTGCTGTTACTTTTTGCAGTTGTATGTTGTTATACGGCCAAACTTATGAAGCACTGCTTTGAAAGCAAAGAAGGAATCATAACCTACCCAGATATAGGAGAAGCTGCTTTTGGAAAATATGGCCGGCTTGCTGTATCAGTAAGTTTGTTTCTTGCTTTGTCTAAATAAGTTCAAATGGTTGTGCATTGCTTATTTCTTGGCAAATTGAAGTGTTAATTGAGCTGGTTGTTCTATTGTTGTTTCTGAAATACGTAGTTGCCTATCATTATTTTCTCCCGTCTAGTTCTAAGATTGGGCCTTAAATTCTATTTGACTCGTGCGTAAATGTTCTACTACTGCTTTTTTAGCACGCTCTTGGATATATCCAGTTAATTATTATCTTTGAATCTTTAACTTACATCTTAAGGCCCTGATAATGTAAGATGATTTTTTTCCACTTGTTGATGTTTAATCAAAATTATCTATCATATGAGTGAGAAATAATGCTGACATATGTTTTTCTATGGTGGTTGTCATAATGTTACTTATATCATTCCTTGTGGATCTTGTTGCAGATCGTTTTGTACGGTGAATTATATGTAAGTGCTACATCTGTTCCTGTTTAATCTTTTTTTTTTTAAAAAAATAAAGTGTTATGTATCTCTGTAGCAGATGTATAAGATCTTTTTCATGAGTGCAGTCATATTGTGTGGAATTTATTATCCTGGAAGGAGATAGCCTTACGAGGTTGTTTCCTGGAACATCCTTGGATTGGGGCAGCTTCCAGTTGGACTCCATGCACTTGTTTGGAGTTTTGATTGCACTTATTGTTCTCCCTACTGTTTGTTTAAGGGATCATCGCGTAATCTCCTATCTTTCAGGTTCTCCAAACTCTAAAGAAGGTTCCTTCTTTCTTTTTATGTTTTACAGTTTGACATGCACTTACTGGAACCTTTATTATGATTCTGCAGCTGGAGGAGTTGTTGCTACAATTTTAATTGTCATCACTGTGTTATTTGTTGGGACAACAGGTGGTGTTGGATTCCATCACACTGGCCAATTAGTAAATTGGAGCGGCATTCCATTTGCTATTGGTATCTATGGCTTTTGCTATTCAGGACATTCAGTTTTTCCAAATATTTACCAGTCTATGGCTGACAAAACAAAATTTAGCAAGGCCATAATAATATGGTACACAACTTTATTTGCCACTGAAGAAATATTTGATTTCTTCTTTCTGGTACCTCACTAATTCTCTGTCTACAGTTTTCTCTTGTGCATTTTAATATATGGAGGCGTTGCAGTCATGGGATATCTCATGTTTGGTGAAGGCACTTTGTCTCAGATAACATTGAATTTGCCACCACAAGCCTTTACTTCCAAAGTTGCATTGTGGACAACAGTGAGTATGAGATTTTTGAGTCTCTTTGAGCTATTTATAATAGTTCCCTTCTCGTGAATCATTATGTGGTTTCTGATTTTTGTGTTCCTTGCTCGTTCAGGTAATTAATCCCTTGACCAAATATCCTTTGCCACCACTTACTTGTTTATGAAAGTCAAATAAATGAATATGGCTTGATCATATTAGGGAGTTATTTTAGTCTTCCTTTTCCTTAATGGTGAACAAATATGCCTTGTTGATGAACCCACTCGCAATGAGTCTAGAGGAGTTGCTGCCTGCTCAGATTTCAAATAGTTTTTGGTGTTTCGTGCTTCTCAGAACAGCACTTGTTATATCTACTGTTTGTGTTGCTTTTCTGGTTCCTTTTTTCGGTAAGTGTTAGACTTTGTCTCTGTAATATGTTACATTCTATTCTATGACCTCCCATTTAGTCAAGAAAATGATTTCACTACAGACATATAACTTTCAGTCCACACACTTAGAGCAATTCTTTGCATATTTGTATATATAGTATCACTCAGTTAATCCACAGCTGTTTTTGTAGTTTTTTAAATACATATTTTAGTCCAGTAGAAAATGTGTAAATTTTTGTTAGGTGTACTTCTATTGTGGTGGATAATTAACTTCTCCACCAATGCCCTTAGTGCCCTTGTCATCTCAATTTGAAGCGCTAATTCTGTTTTATATCTTTATTTATGGGAAAAACGAAAAACTACACCAAATCAGTTTTGGTATCAACATTCTGTGTTAAATATTAAAACTGGTAAAATGTGTCTGATGGACTCAATGACTCAAATCATTTCATTATAATTTCAGGGCTTGTGATGGCTTTACTGGGTTCTCTGCTCAGTGTACTTGTGGTAAGCTTACACTTGAGTTAAATATACATCGTAGTTCAATGTCTGGTGATTTTTACATTAAAAAAACTTCATTTGCATAGGAGGCATATATAATTCTGTTAAGATTAAAGGGGGAAAAAAGGATCTAATTCTTGATAGTGACTGCCAATCCGAGGTCATTATGAAATTGTAGGTGCATCCTTATGAAGTTATATATATGTGTACTGCTTTCCAGATGGTTTTATATTTAAGCTACATAATATTGACAAACCCTTGTGTTCCCAGAAACGATTATCAACTAAAGGTGCAGAGATTCACATTTCTATTTGCAAGGCATTTACTTTTCTTTTATGCGTGATCCATGTTTGCATGCTTCATGTTCAACAGTTGCTAACATGCTCCACCATATATGTTTAATTATTTCATGTTTTTGTTATCTTTGGCAAGGAATTATTTTATTGCATTATTGTCTCTTGATTCTTTTGCATTTGCATCTATCTTAATAAAGTTTGTTGACATCAACTAGACTCTTGTAGTCTGAGTTTGTGGTAACTTGTAAGAATTTCACACGAAACTTGGATGTAATATGGGAATGCAATACTTTTTACAGGCTGTGATAATGCCAGCTTTCTGTTTCCTAAAGATTGTGGGGAGCAGAGCTACAAAGACACAGGTAACAGAGCAGCTGATCTTATAAATAATCAATGTTCCTTCTATTTTACTCAAATATTCATTCATTTCTTTATTATTCCCTGACATCATCAGGTTGTTCTGAGTGTTGCTATTGCTACCTTGGGAATTGCTAGTGCAATCATTGGAACATATTCATCTGTGTCAAGAATTATGGACAGTTACTGAGACCTTGAGTCTTTCAGCACCTCAGCTTTCTAGTGGAATATAATCAGCAAATGCTCAGCCTTGTAGTCAATATTAAGTATTAACATTTGTTGCTTTGTGTTTTGATTTGTTTGATCAGGTACTTTACTTCTTTACTAGTTTTGTTATTCTACCCCTTGCTTCTTTACTCTTGGGCTAAGCGGACACATCAAATCTATCCATAGATTGCCCATAATTATAAGGAGCATGATGAGATATGTTATTTTCTGGAAATGAATAAGCAGGACTGGAGTAAGAACTCGACTTTTTCCTGATTATTGATTCTTCTTTTTTCTTCGAGAGTGCTTCTTGATCTCATTGTCGCCCTTTGGGCTACCAAGGATTTGAAAAGTACTGAAATCTCTGAAAAGAATAATGGATGGAAATTGGAAAGTTGAGGTTCGGTTGGAAACTCAAACTAGGACTCCAATAAGATTAACGCCGCCATTGGCAAATGACGCAGCTACCACCATCCCCGTGATATTACGTGAACATGTACTGAAAAGTGAGAAGTTATAATAAAAATTTCAACGCCTTATTTACTTATATATTTTTATTTAATATTTTTAAAAATATTATATTTCAAAATAATACTTAATAAAATAATATTTTATTCTCAAATGTTATTATAAAACTTTATTTTAAAGAATTTAATATATCCCAAAATAAGTCATTCTTATCCTTTAAAATGCATTATTTAAAAATTATTTGAATAAAATTATTTTTATTTACCGTTAAAAAAAAAAGAAATCATTTATATATTTATCTTTTGTTTTGTTTTATATTACATTCTTAAAAGTGACACTAAATTATGATATTAACCTGATATAAAAGTGACAAATCTGTAAAATTGTGACGTGACGTTAAATATAATTAATATATAATATTAATGTTTTGATGCGTGAATTCACTTGTTTTAAGTTTTAACCTTTAATTTACTTTTTAATTAATTATTTAAAAATTTTCACTGCTCGTTATTTCAATTTTATAAAAAAAATTCAAAAAATAATATAAGAAGACACTAATTTAATATAAATGATGAAGCCCCAAAATCATATCTATTATAAATATATTTTACTTTAATAACTATTGTTGAAAAAAAATAGTGTTAATTAGATTGAAAAATTAGTGGATTGGTTAAAGACTAAAAAAGTTAATCAAAATTAAATAAAAATTGGTGAATGGAACGGATCAAATAATTTTTTTTTATTGAAATGAAATTATTTTTTATTTTTTATTTAAAATATTATTTTACTCGTTCTTAATATAAATAAATATTATACATCTATTTTTTATTATTATAATTTTTTATGTATATTTAAATGATTTAATACTATGTTATTATTATATATAATAATATATATTATTTGATTATTTTCATATGAATTCATTATATTTTTTAATATATATATATATATATATATATATATATATATATATATATAACTACAATTCAACTATGACTAAATCATTATACTTCGTTTTCTTATTTTAAGTTTCACGTTAAAGGAATGATTTTGAACCTTCTTTCTATTTTATTTCTTGTTTTTTGACACATTTATTGTTTCATTGTTTAACGAATTGTAATCCTTTTCATCTTCTATCCATCATACACCATTGTAAAGGTAATCAAAATAATGCAATTGAATTCAAGATTTCTCACACTTACGAGGGTGTTTGCTGTGATATTTTTTTAGTTACATCTTAAGCGTAACTGATACAAAATAATTAAATAATTACTAAGCTCAAGCTTTTGATAATTAATTATCATCCATTTTTTTGAATATTTAATCTGAGACTTGGCATAAAAAATTATTTTTTTTCTTATAAACGTATATGTTATTGGTTCAAAATAAAAATTCAATTTTTAATGGCAAGAGCAGGCATGGTCAGTCAGTCAGCAGTCAGCACTGAGTTTTTTCCCTAAGGGGGGGCCTGCCCCTGTGCGTCTGCGGGCGATTGAAAAGAAAAGGTGTTGGTTTACTCTCCTTTCTCTCACTTTCAACAAAAATAACTGACCTTCACTTGGATATCTGTAGCTTTGTACGGACCTCACATGGCCCCAGTCTCCAGCTTCGCTTCTTCTGCCCCTTAATCTGACTTCTTCCACGCCACAATATAACCATAAATACAACCCCCTTCCCTTTCATTCGTGCCCCCCCTCCTTCTATCTCTCTCTGTGTCCGCGTCTCGGAAACAGAGCTTAGCTCTTCTGGGGTGGTCACCCACCGCTTCCGTTGTTTCGCGGCAGTGCATGGCGTTGCAGGTTTGATTTGATAATGTAGCTTTTCGAATGAGAATGAGAAGTAGCAGCGCCTGCACGAAAAACTGATAACAGGGTCGAAAAGCTCCCATCTTTGATTAAAAAATTAGATTTGATCTCAAAAGGGTGTACAGACTATGATTCACATTGGCTTTTCACGTAATTGTTTTGGAATCGGCAGGCTTTAGTATTTGTAGCAGGAACGGATATACAAATCCAGAAATGTCTGAATTGGTGGCTCGTACCGGTCGTCAGCAGCAGCGTTATGAGGCCGGTTGCCGCCTTGTCGCTGGGTAATTAATAATTATACCTCTTCTCTCAGATTATGGCACTTATTTGTTTCTGGGGCACAGAATCACCTTTACAAGGCGTTTGTTTATTTTTCTCTTAACTTATTCTTCCATATATGTTTTCGGCACCATTGGCATTGTCTGCTTATTGCTCAATCTTTTTCCACAAATTGGATCGCCTTTTTCTGGGTTTGCATAATATCAATGTCCTCGCCCTAGAATTGCAGCAATGAGAAGAAAAAGACTTGTTTATTCTCAGCATATCTGAAAGATCCCATTGCAATGAAACGCTAGTTATTATCAAAACTTCCGTGCCATTTCATGTTTTGTTTTGATACATGTTACTAGATCTTTGAAGAGCAGAGAAGATTTCTAACGTGATATATAGTTAGCAGTCAGATGGATATTTTAGGAAATCTTCGATTGGTTGATTAACAGGTGTGACGGTCATTAAGTTGTGAATTGACAGGATAGATAACATCAGGAAATTCAATCTTAGTCTAGTTGGATGAGCTATCAAGAATCCAATTGCTTTAGCTTACAGCATCCATCTATTCCCATTTTAAATAAACTTATAATTATTGGAAAATATACTTAACTTATCAGCCAAATAAATTTGCTTGTTAGTTAGTCAGTGTATTAAGACATTCATCAGCTGCAACTCTTAACATTTGTATCCCTTATATCTTTAACCAGCACTTTTGTGGCACGAAGAACTTTAACCAGCACTTTCGAGGGGAAACAAGACAAATCGATCACATACACACACACACATTGAGATTATATTGCTAAATTGTGAGCTGACAGGCCTTCAAATTTTTTAAAATTATTCTTATTTCTGATCTCTAAGTGATTGACAGGTGTATTCCCTTTAAGTATAGAAGTCCTCTCGAAAATAGTAATGGTGAATCTGGAAAGATTTTGGAGGTTTTAATGATCAGCTCAACTAGTGGACCTGGTCTTGTGTTTCCAAAGGTATGTGAAGGAGTAAATATATACCATGTCGTTTATTTTGGTCAACCATCAAATCAGTTGCTGCCAGAATTTTCATCCAGTGCTAGAGCGTATACTACTACTGTATTTGCTACTTTATTGTGTAAACTTATCAGTTATCATTCATTGAATGCAAAGTAAATTTTATTCTGGATAGTGATAGATTGCTGGCCAGCCATCTTTTGACTCTTCAGGAGAAATAACATAGCAACTGCTAAGAATTTAAACATAGACGTGGCCGTGTGAGTTTGTGTTCTATTTATTAATTATTCTTCTTTTGACAATTTATGAGCTAAGAAACAAGTATGACATTTAATTTTACAAGCACCCGAAAAGGATTCCTCTCTAATCTGAGTGACTGTTCTTGAGTGGTTGCATACTGTTAAAAATTAGTAGCGTCCAAGCAAAAATAAGTAAGCTTGTTGTTACAAGAACCTGAAGAAGAATCCGTTGAACTTATGAAAATCCAGATACCAATTTTATTCCCCACCTTAAGTTAAGCAAGAGCAACATATATTGATGATTATATAGTGAAGATTTTATATGTAGATGCAGGATAACATTCTCTTTCCTTGTTATTTGTTGAAAATGAACCTATCTCTTGTTCTTAATCTGTTTCTGAAGAACACTTTTTCAAGTTAAAATTCATTTAGAATCTCTTCCATTTGTTCCCATCCCTCCTTTAATGCTAACTGTCAACTGGGTCATTTTATGAATATGTCGTATATCTATTATTGTTTTCTTAACTTAGTTGCATAAACTGAACTTTAAAAGATCAAATATGTTGTAAATGTAAGAAATAATACTGCTAAGTCTGTACTCGTCTATTTGAATATTGGTCTTTTTTATAATATATAAGTTTCCACAACAAATATGTTAATATTCTTTGAAGCTTGTAATATACATTTGAATTGTGTAAAAGCCTTTCTATAGAGGTAGTTGAATCCTACTAGTACTCATTATGGTATTATATTGTTTATATAATGAAAGGGGGGATGGGAAAATGATGAGACTGTCGAGGAGGCTGCAGTTCGAGAATCTGTAGAAGAGGCTGGAGTTCGAGGAGAACTATTGGTAATTGCTTACTTTATAATTTGACATATAGTTTTCTGAAATCTTGTTCATATTATGCATTTTTTTATTGTCAGTGGTAAGAGGCTGAATGAACTATTAATGTACTAGTCTTGTGTGGGTGGGCATGTTTGTATGTACTTCCTTGCACATGCGTGATTTGACTATATTACCATTATAATCTCCTAAAATTTTTCAAGAATTAAAACTATGTAAGGGAGGGCTTTGCAGGTAAATGGGTCAGATTTATATTTGCTTCCCATCTGCACAATTAAAATTAAGTATTTCGCTAATAAATTAACTTGAATTCCCATTGCTTCGCATTGTGGCTATTTGATAGTATTTTACTAATATCGCTATGATATTTTCATGTTATTATTCCTTCAATAACATCACTTTTCTGAAACTGTCACAGTATAGCAAAATAATGCCGGGCTTTGATATCGTGCTGTTTTGGCTCCTACAAACCAGATTCTCTAGTTCCACCCATGGATGTGGTTACTAATTTTAATTGGAGTGCTAAATGATAACCAAATGGTTAATCTGCATGCCTCTGAAAAGTGTAAAGCACAGTTTCTTGATGTCCATTTCAGTGAAACTACGAAGCATGGATTAATATACTACAAAATCTAAAGAGTCCATGTACTATTTGATGTGTGGCGTCATGCCCCATTCCAGCTTCCAATGTGTCCATGTTTCATAGCAATGAAACAAATAAGCTTATTAAGTTGTATGAATTTGAACACTTTTTTCTATAACTCTTCTTTATTTTCATTCTTTGAACTGTTCAATTTAAAATTTGAAAGAATAAAGCATTCGTGCTCTGCTTAACCATGGTATTAGTTGGCATGTGGAAATTCTAAATTCCTCTTGCCCGTCCCCTGGTTGTTTGAGGGATCTTAATTTTGAGATGTGCTTTCTTCTTCACAATTTTGAGAAAAAAGTAAAGAGGATTATATTGTTAAAGTCAAAGTTCCAACATTGTGGTACCCTCTCCTAAGTGATAATGTAACACAAGGCTTTATTCCAGGATTTTCTAGGGTATTACGAATTTAAGAGTAAGACCCTGCAAGATGAGTGCTGTCCCGAGGGTTTATGCAAAGCTGCTATGTTTGCTTTGCTTGTGAAAGAGGAGCTCCAGTTTTGGCCAGAAAAAAGCTCTCGGCAGAGAAGTTGGCTAACCATCCCTGAAGCTGTACATTCTTGCCGATATGAATGGATGAGAAATGCTCTTCAGGAAAGTTTTCTGAAATGGCATGCAAGTCAGGTGGTGAGCACCTCAAAGGAAAACCATCTAATATTGCCACATTCATCGCCAGACAAAAGTTGATGAAGTGGGTAGTTGCCTGATGCTGATTTGAGTGCTTTCCTTTCTTCTGTGCCTCACCGTTTAGAACCCTTTCCCTGTTTAAGGTTAAAGTACTAGCATGTAAGCGGATAGAATATTGTGGATTTAGGTGTTGATCTCTCTTATTACTGACTTAAATGTCTAAATTTGAAAGTAAAAAGTGTATATTTAGCCAAATTAAGATCACTCCCTGGTACACACCGAGTAAGCTGGTTGTTTACTCTGGTGGAAGTTCGTCCAAAATGTTTATAGAACTTTTATTGGACTGTTAAATATTTAATATGAGCAGTCTTCGATCAGTCGTCTATTTTCTTCTCTGAAAAATGGCTACAAGCAATTGCTGGTTTATGACTATTACGGCTCAGAAAAAACTGAGCAATAATAACCAGCTTTAATTCCAAATAAAAGAGGTTATGTTGATGAGATTCTGTGTTAATTACAATGTAAGCTAGTACAGCCTTCTAAGGCTAAAATCAAAGTTAGAACATAACTACACAAAGAAAAAAAGTGGCAAATGCCGGTCTCATCTGTGCGAAGGACTAGAACCTCTGTTTCACTGTAAAATGAAGGACTCATTTTGATTGATTATTGAGGCGTGTGAGAAAGAGTCATCTGTCTGATAAGGGACCTGACCACCCCTTCACTTGAGGAAGTGTGATGCAAATGAAATGCCATGGACCAAGCATCAACTGTAACCTTGTTTTTAAGAGGTCCTCTCTATGTTTGATGCTTTGGGTTGATCGCTGTCATCTGAAGGAATCCTTTGGAGTTGATGCTTCTTGCAGATTTTAATAAAGGGATGTTCCCATTTGCTATGTAGAATGTAAAGAAAGCTGGAATTTCTTTCTATACCACTTGATAATGGTGATACTTTCAAAAATTCATATGTGCTCGTGGACGCATGTTAATTTGTTACCACGTGAAATAATAAAGCACATCTACGGTCTACCTAAATAAAATTCGAACCAAACAGAACACAAGCACTTGATTTTAAATTTTAAATCTTAGTTAATGTACAAATTGAATCATACATAATATCTATTCAGATAGGGCTGCAAATATATAGGTCGGTATCGAAGGTTCATTTATATTTAAACCTAACAATGTATATATGTATGTATCAAACAGCTGTATAATTGTTTAATTATATTTAGCTACGTAAGGAAAAAGAATTAACGATGTCAACATATTTTGTAATACAAATACACAGAAGAATTTTGTAAAACATATTAGAGCCAATTTTGTTCATTTATTTTTAGAAACGTTATATTTTATGATAATACCTCATAAAATTTAGTTTTTTTAGTACTTCAAATAAATAACTCTAAAATGATTTTTTATAATAATATCTAAAAAATAAAATCTCATAGAATATCATTTTAAGAATATAATAATTTTAGAAGAAACAAAAAATAATTATATATTCAATTTAATTATATATAAGTCTATAAGATAAAGTAATTTTAATCACGTCTAAATTTCTCATTCCAAAGTCAAATTGTATTTATAGAATAAATTAAAATTATTACATTTGTTGAAATTAGGCCAAACTGTCGTTTAGTTTTAAACAATACATCGATATTCTTTATTTTTATTTTTTTTTACCAATACAAAAATTGGTATGGAATGAGAATACGTGTCTGAAAAATTTAAATAAATCAACAAATGCTATGTTATTAAATCTTTTAATCAATAAATGATATATATATAAATTTTTTTATTTAACTAACTCAACTATTTTATTAATATTTATTAATACATGTATAATTCATTGATTAGTAAGTATCTAACAAATTTTATTAAATTTTTTTCATTCTTTAATTTATAAAGAATAAAGTAGCTGGTCAAAAAATAAAAAAGAAATGATCATATCACATAAATAGTACCTCATAATGTATCTCACAAATCACATCACATGATTAAATCCTTTTTTTTTTGGTAAATCTAATCAGAAATCATATTAAGGAAAAAATTATATAGGTAAAATTAATTAAGTAAATCAACAAATGATATGTTATTAAATCTTTTAATCAATAAGTGATATATACAATAAATTTTTTATTTAACTAACTCAACTATTTTATTAATATATATTAATACATGTATAATTCATTAATTAGTAAGTATCTAAAAAAGTTTATTTAAAATTTTTTCATTCTTTAATTTATAAAATATAAAGCAGTTGGTCAAAAAAAATAAAGAAATGCTCATATCACATAAATAATATCTCATAATGTATCTCACAAAATTGTTAATTTATATGAAGATTGATGTGACTTATTTAACATGTTTTAATAATTTTATGAGACATTGTGAAATATATTTATATGAAAGTAATAATTCTCCCATCAATATACTTGAGTTCTAAAATTCTCACGTGCATAAATCATTACTTTTTTATTATTTTTTAGCTTTGACAATCATATTTTTACGCATAAAACATTAAACAACGTTCGTGTGTCGGAAATCGGCATATACAATTGATTGACTCAGTCATTTAACGTACATAAACAGCATGTAATATTTTTGTTTCCTAAAACTTTCAAAATAAAGAAAATATGCAATCATATATAATCTCTCTAACTTTAGTAAGTTCGAATTGGTTTTCTCATAAACCCTACTCTTATTTTCAGGCTTCCAGCAAGTTGTATACAGATCTGATCAAGAAAGCCCACCCAGCCACTTGAGAGAGAAAGAGAAGAAAAAGTTGCCTCCTCCGTTAGCAGAGAGCTCAATGAGAAGATGCAAGTTGCAATGATTGGTCCTGTTTGTGTCTGCAGTATGTTCATATACCTATATATATATTACCCTATATGTCTTGTCTTAATTATTTTCTTTTCTCCTTTTATGTGGACCTCCAACCTGACTTTGATATTTAGCAATGCATATACTGTTTATTTATATATAGGGTTTCCATTCATGAGCTTAGCTAGTTTGTCTTTCACGGCAAGTTGTATAGTAGCAGAACCCAAATTTTCAAAATTTGTCCCTCCACTCTCTGATATGTGCTTTTCTCTGACCCTACTAAAGGGCTGCAAGAATTAGCGCTCCAAAACAACACTAGTACTGCAGCACACCAAAAGGAGAAATTAGTGGGTGTTTAGGTAGGTTTATATTTTTTTAGTAATTATTTTAAATTAAAATGTTAATTTAAAAAAAAATAAGTATTTAGTGTTTGAATGTAGTTATATAAAAGTAATTTTAGTAAAAAAAGTAAATTTGTGATGTTTGAATGTAAAAATGTAGAAGTATTTTTTCATAGATAAAATTATTAAAAAATATATGTAAAAATATTTTTTATATTGTATTTAAATTTTAAAAATTATTTTTTTAAAAATTAAATTAATAATTATAAAATATTATTAAAAATAAAAATATGTTAACAGTGTATAGATATTTGTAACACTAAAATTTTTTTCTCTTTCATCTAAAATTACTTTTAACTAAAAGTTAAAAAAATAAATTTTTAAAATAGTTGCTTTTTAACCTTTTTTAACAAAAAAATTTTTTTGTTTAAAAATAATTGCAAAACATCACTTTTAATCTAAAGTACTTTTAAAACAAATAACTTTTTCAAAAAAAAAAACTGCATCCAAACATGCCCTTAGTCGGCAGTCCTATTCAAATCATCCTCTTCTCTTTCGCTTCACTCACAACCGCATGCTAGCTAATCTCTCTCTATAAATATTAAATTCTGGCTTCCCCACTTTAACCAAATCAACATACAATATATATATATATTAAAAATATTCATATTCCTTTAAAATAATCTTAATAAAATTTATTTTTTTACTCACATATATTACTGGACGGTTTTGATTCGTCATATCACTAACTATATATCCTCAATATCAATATATGTTTTGTTCGTTATAATATATTAACGCAGAATAACTAATTTATAAGTAAAAGTTGTGAATTTATTACGCTGTTTGAGCAGAAATAGCAGCCAGTTCCAACTTGGCATTTGTATTTTTGCTATGGCAGGATGAGACCGTCGCTTCCGATAATGAGACAACAAGGTTGAGAAAGACCCTTTCCTACCTATAAATTTCTTCTGATCTCAATTTATTATGAAATCATAACAGGCCAAATTAACATATGTAGTTTCACTCTAGCTATACATCTGCAAGCTGGAAAACCGTTCTGCAACTAAAGCTACAATTACGGATTTTATAAAATTTCAATACCTTGAGATAACTAAATCCAAAGCTGATCTTAACTCAAGCAGCTTTGTTCACTTTGTCATCTCGAAAATGAACTAATTGTCTATATATCAGAGCATATCACGTGAAGGATTTGCAGACCAGCAAGGCACCATAGTTAACTTCAAGGTCTTCCTAGACCTTCAAAGGACCAAGACTCAAAAGGACCAAGGAAGACCCTCAGAGAAAGTTTCTCACCCTTCAATCACCTCAAGACTCTTTAATTCTGCCATGACTAAAAACCTTGAGATCTATCCCCTTCTGTTTTCCCAGTGCCCTAAACAATAGGCTTATTCACTTTGTATGCATAGGGAGCAGAAAATCTATTAGAACTACTAATTTTGCTTTACTCTTTATTAAGCAAACTTTCAAAACAGATTACCACTCATCAATCTTTAAATCAACTTATTGAGAACGACGTTTGGTGTACGGTCTAGGTTTCTTCCATCTCGAAACCGTTTGGTGTACGGTCTAGGTTCCTTCCATCTCGAAACTACTGCTCTTATGTATATTTCAATTTCGTACTTCTTTGTCATAGAAATTTTTCGAGAATTGGGCCCTCGTTTCTCTTTCCATACTCTCTTTTTTCATCAAATTCAAGTCGATCCACGTCAACAAAATAAATTCTTGCACCTTTACACGTTATCTATGAAGAGCCCATGCTGCTGCTGCAACTCTTTCAAGAAAGATCATGAGCACATTTCTAGCTAGCTGCCATATATTCCTATCACACCCTAAATTCCACTCCATCCATGAACAATAAGAATACATTCAAATTGAACATAGTCATAATTACAGTTAATAATTAACAAAGATGTCCAGTTACATATATAGCAATTATGCTAGCTATACATAGACAAGCAATATATATATATATCATATAGTCCGAAATTAACAAGTTTCTTATATATAGAAGCTTACTGAGTAATTACACTGCATCAAGCCTTCTCAGCACTTCATCAACTTGAGCAGATTCATAGAATACACTTGCTGGGAGGAAAGCTGAAATGTTCTCTATCATCTCGGGAGTGAAAACATCATCAAATGGCTCAAACCGCTCCATTGATCTTCCAAGATGCCCTTCGTGCCTATTAGCGTCCACTTGAGGCATCACAAGTGTGTGATCATTTTCATGACCCACCTTTGTGACGGAATTATCAGAATCCATCTTATGCCCACCGTCATCGTTGCCTTCACCGCCGCTGTTGGCGCCACGGAACCTCGAGGGATCCGGCGGCGATTCGGCGTCTTGGCCAGTAAGCTCTTGCACTAAGGCCCTGAATTCTGAAGCACTGGTCTTCACCTTCATGGGGTTGGATATGTACACTACCTTGATGGTGTGCTTCTTGGATTTGCTTCTTTTGGTTGCTCTCCTCTGTTGCACACTGCTGACTGAGTTGGTATCCATGTTTCTGAGGATAACAAGAACTGGGTGCTCTTAAGGATAAGAATTTCAGAGTAAATAGGTAAAGTGTTTTTATTTTCTTTGGCCAAGAAGGAGGTTTCTGTGAAAGATAAAAGAGAAAACGAAGGGAAATGATTGTAGACGTTCCGATGGAGGAAGTGGAAGTTAAGAGGAAGGGAAGGTGTGGAAGGCCGATCCCAGCCGACAGTAGGCGCTTGTGTACTTTATTTTGTGGCAGAGAAACTTCATTGGATAGTTTGAATCTAATTTGGTTGAGCAATTAATGCAGAGGGGATTCAAATTGAAATTTATAGAGAAATGGAAAATGATACAGTGTGGTGAAAGGTGTATTACACGCCTCCCTGAATGTGAGAATGGGACAAGGGAGATAGCCAGATTGCTTATGGCATGAGTGCATCAATAATTCTGCCACGTGGCGTGCAGAAGCGGGGTTGGATGTGGTTACGTCAGCAGTACGATAGATGGTGACGTCAGTGAAGGTATTGCCCGACTTGGCTCGGCTTGGAGCTTGATCGCTAGTTGGCTCGTGGGAGTGCTCCACCGGTGGGCTAACTGTTTACGTGGGTAAATGATTACGAACAACTCATTCAATGGAATCTATTAGGGAACATTGTTTATGGTTAAATTAATTAATGAGTAATGGATAATTGGATATTTGTAGAAAGGATTAATTAATTAATTAATTAAGAAGGGTAAGTCAACATATCTTCCAATGATTGAGACTCAAATATGTACAGTAATTGGAGCGAAAGTTTCAAAGGTTTTGAATAACGTGGTGAGATTTGTGGGGGGTAGGCTTAGAATTTGTAGCTGCATCATATAGTATACAGTTGTATTTAACATGTTTTCTATTGCACGTGCATTGACTTTTGTCATGACAAAAAAAAAATGTTAAAAACGCATCTTATGCAACGTTTTTATTATTACTAGTTAGTAGTTAATGCCAGGATAAGACGTCATGTTGACGTGGTGCGTCTACTCCTCACTCCTCCTTTATGTAAAAGTATTATATACATATTTTTGGAATTTTTATGAAATTTCCCCATTTTTTACATCTTAGTTTTTCACTGGATATATTTATTAAGAGTAGATAGTAAGTACATTAATTAATTATGTCATGATGATTTGACTGAATTCATTGGCAAAGGGGAGTAGAGTAGTGAATGAGGGAGGTACGGTAGAGAGATAGAGTCATAGAGAGAGAGAAGAGAGGAGGTTGATTGGTGGCGTAGTGAAGAAGATCACAGGCTGTGAGCTGCCCTGCAGTGGAAGCAATTAATAGACATGCAGAGAGGCAAGAGGGAGGGGCCTCCCAGGCTCAGTCCTTACTCGATCACTCTTAAATCTAGTCACCATATAATATTCATTAGGAATAGACTTATAGAAGAGGATATGATGCTCTGTGTCTGTGCCTCTAACCCCACAGATGATCAAATGCCTGCCTTTAGGATTTTCCTGCTTCTCTCTCTATCTACTTGCAAGTTGCAGCCCACACTCAACAGACAGCGTCTCTGTCTAATTCCATCTTTCCATTTTAACCTTTTCCTCTACACTGAAACTCATGGAAAACATGAAAGTTGAGCTAATTCCTACTTTTTCATGTGCAGTTGTGATCTCAAATCCAATCTAAGCAAAAAGCCAAAACACTATTTCCTCTCTCTCATGCCACTATACCACTGGGCAATCGGGCACACTCCAACTAGACACATGCATGGACGGACCATATTCTAACAGCAGCCAATGCAGAAGGAGAGTGAGGGGAGAGGTGTGAGCCCCAGCAGTGAACATAATGAATCATGTCATACCTGTTTTAGACCATCATTATCAAATATTTGATACACTAATTGCTGAACCTGGCCCTCCACTAAACATAGCATTGGCGGGGATCATTGCTATCCACTAACTTACACACTATTCAGACCATATCAACAAAACCTTTATACCCATAATTAACTCCCCTTCCTCAATGCCACCATTACATAGGCTCTATAGGCTTAGCCGAAGATGATATTAATTATGCTGACCGAGGTTATCTCTCGTCAAAGATGGCTTAAACAAAATTGAGATACATCTTGGCATGGGAGCCCACACATACCAGTATTTAGGCCAGAACGTACTTCAAGCCCACAATACGAGGCTATCCCTGATTTTTCTAAAGCCCAATGCCTTTTCTTACTTGGGTCGAAATCATCCCTTCTTGCTATGAAGGCCCATCCTCAAGCCCACTCTTCCCCGTTGACTACAAGAAGTTTTTTGAGGACTGTTTTAAATTAAAAGAGTCCTTTAAATTAAGAGAAATCATTATATACACTTTTTTTGAGCCAACTACAAAAGATATTCATTTAATATAAGACACTTAGCATCGCCACTATGCCCAATCAAGTCGTGATTATAACTGATTATTATTTTATTTGTAATTTTACTTCATATAAGACAAAATTATGAAATTTTATGTATAAAATTCAAAATTAAGGTCGCAATAATGCAACTCTAAAGACAAAAACCAAAATCAAATCAAAAAGTACAAATGTAAGATTAGAAGAAAAGTACGAGAGTAGGTAAAACTAATATTTAGTTTTAAGATTATTTTAAAGTTAGTTTTATTTAAATATTTTACGATATTTACCTATAATTTATTATTCAAATAGTTTTTAAAAAATTAAAAATAATTCATTGCATTTTATAATGACTTGGTGCTATATTATAACACTATTTTCATTCACTTTCACTTTTTTTTATTATTTAAACTATTTTATGTATGATAATTTTTTAAAATATTTTTACTTTTTCTTTTAAACCGTATTTTTAAATTAAAATACTAAATTTTTATTATTTTTTTTAAAAAAATAAAATTATAAAATATTCACAAAATTTTTAAAAAATTAGTATACATAAAAAATAATTTAAATAATAAAAACAAAATTCGTGAAGGAAAATAATTTAGAATGATGCGTAAAAGATGGAGAAATTAGTTGGCTTTTTTGAGTGATTGCAGACACAGTAATAAGCCACTGAATTCAATAATTGATGTAAGAATAAAGGGAGAATGGAAATGGGCGTTTGTTTTGGTGGCGTCTAGGTGGGTGCGGCCTGTGGGTGGTTGATTCCAAATTCCAATTCCTTCGAGTCCAAGTTCCCCCTTTGACTTTGGCACTCAGGGGTATCATCGTCATTCAATATTTCCAAACGAAACTTCTGCGTTCCCAGTAGCGGCGCTGTAGAAAACCACACCAACACGACTGCGCTGCTGTCTGCTGCCCATTGCAGACAGACACCACATTTATTTATTTTTTAATTATACACGCCATCTCTTCCGAATTCTGTCCACTTTTTTCTCTCCTTATTAAAATATCATTTTTTTATATATATATAAATTGAATATCTCAAATGATGTGTTCTTTTCTTAAATCTTTATGATTTTATTCCCATATCAAGACTGCATCAATATTGAGTTATTATAATTTTATTTATGACAGGAAATTACGAACAGCCGCTTCCTGCAACCTGGCTGGTGGCTACTGATGAGGAAGAGTGGCTATATTGTGATTTTACGTGCATGGAGGGATTTACTTTTCAGGGGAATCATATGATTGAGGACTGAATCATTACGCAAATATTCAACTCTCATCTCATCCATTTGCATTTGCATTTGCACTCGCACATTATAATATTAACGACAATAATAATTACAAATAATAAACACTACGCACTAACAAGATTAGTAAATAAAAATTGAAATTGAGCATCCACACTCAGTGACTCAGTACTATGAGATGGAGGTTAGATATAGAAGGTCGTCGGCGCAAACACAAGATTAAGATCAAGTTAGGGCGGTTCTGATCAGAACGCAAATAGGAAAAAACAAAAACAAAAAGCGGCGAACTTAACACAAATGAAAATGCCAAGAATTTTAACAAAAGGTGAATTTTTTAAAATGGATGACAGTTTCAGACGAAAAGGACGTATGAAAGAATTGGAATGGCCCGAACGCCACGCTTCTACCACTCACTCTCTCTCCCACCCTTCAACAACATCACAGGGACCAAAAATTAACTTGATCACTTGATTCTCCTCTTTTAATATGTGGTAATAGAACCATTTAAAATGACCACAAACAAAAGTTTCAATCGGCAAATAAAAAAGACAAAAGAGTTTCAGGGTTAGAGAGAAAATTACACTGTTTAAAATTAATTAAATATTATACTACCATTTTATTCAATCAAAAAGTCAAAAAGGCCCGGTATTTATCATCAGCTTCTCCCTGGCTAGGGTTAGCAGAGTTATTCCGTCAGTTTCTTCTTCAGGGTATTGCACAATCTGTGGAAATTTGATGCTATTTGGTTTTTCTCTGCTAAATTTATTGGAGAGGAGATCACTTTTTTCTAATACTTAAAATTTAGGGAGCTTTTTTCAGAAGTTGATCTTTGTGCACTCTGTTTTTAGAAGGTGGGCCTTCTTTATTTATTTTTGGTCATTTTGGTGCTGGAAAAATTTGAGATTCAAAGTTGTGTGTTTGATCCTAGTGGGTGTACGAGTTTTATGCTGTCTTAGTTTTTCTTCCAGCATTTATTTTGGTGCTCATGTCATGACACGAGTTAGTAGTTGTTTTGTTTGATTCCTGATTTTTGAGCTAGCGATTTCTCTGGAATTTTGCGGTTTATTATCTGTGCCTGTCAAAGCGTAGTTTCTTTTGAGCAATCGATAATAGTTTGAGTTTAAGGATCTTTTGAGCTGGGTTTTGAACTGTTTTATGAAACGGGCTCAGGGCCTCCTCGGATTGCCGTTTGTGGGAGATAAGATGGTCGTGCTGAGGATGGTTATTCATGGGTAGTAGAAAGGTAAACATTAACACTGAGGACGGTAACAAGGTTGTCAACGGGATGCCGAGCTACGCTCCTCCATTGCCTACTTCTAGTTCCATGTAAATCATTCAGACGTCTCTTCTCTTTAATATTTATTTTTCTTTTAGTCGTTCTCAGAGGTTTTGGCATCAAACTTTTAGTTTTTAACTTTCATCTTTTAGATTATTAAAAAAAAAAGTTTCAGCAGGGTTCCTCCTCCCTCCTAATCCTGCTTCTGTTTTGCTTATTCACATATGGGCACCTGGTGGATATACTATAACGCGTCCTTTATAACTGATAATAACTGGTATAGTTGTTGGAGAACTGGTACTGTTGGGGGGGGAGTTATTATAACTTTACATTTTACTTTAGTTTCACAACTAATTTAGGATTTAGGCAACAAATCCTCCTTTCAACTTCATTTGATGCTTTTGAGTGGTCCTCACTGAAATAGAATGTCAGAGTTTTTCCAATTCTTGAAACTGTACATCCTTGCAATTTTTGGTGTCTTCAGGCTTTGCCTCCTAGATTAGTATGAATTTGGTGCTCAGATTTTCTCATGGATGTGTTGTTATACCTTGAGTATACAATTTGATCTTTCCTTCTTTAGCTTGATAAATATGGATTCCAATGACTGCTTGGCTTTCTATTGTTGGTTGGATATACATACACCACCTTTGACAATTGGTTAATATGATTTTCGTTTTCAGGGGCATAGAAGGAACCACTGTTCATCATTCTCAAGTTTCTGAATTTGGAACCCTTGAGCAATCTCTTGGGTTTCGCGTAGAGGATGCTATCAATCTTAGCAGAAGTATGTTGGTTAAATTTTGATCACTGTTAATTAGGCTCTTTTTTATATATAATTTTAATTTTAATAGTTTTGACATTTATTGTTGCTCCTGAACAGCTCTTTATCATTTTATTATCTTATATCGTAATCTCATTGCTTTTATTGTTGTCTGGGGTACCTGGGCTGTGTTATAATTGTACTTGATGGTAGATTTTAATCCGAAGAGCTACTAGCTATTTGAGTTCACCATCGTTAGGCTTTTGACGGAAATCATATCCTTTCCATTTGTTTGTAGTTGTTGGGAATTTGCTTGTAACATAGGCCTTCATTCTATTTCTACCTTATGGCTAAAACTAAAATCTTTATTATGCTAATACTTAGTGAATTCCCCACAGTTTGGTGTTCTGTTGCTAAGAATCTGTTCAAAATTAGATTGTCTTATATAAAGTCAGAAACCATATGATTCATATTCTTAGCAGCTGTTTTCATATGCTGGTATATTGCTGTGAGCATAAGCCTTTCATTTTATTTCTACCTCATGGGGATAATTTTTATCTTCTTGATTTTCCTGTTGGATTTGACTTTGTGAATCCACCATGTTCTACTATTCTTCTACACTTCTGTGCCTCGTAATATTTTGTTATGTTGGAAACGCAATGAATCATATTCTCTCTAATTGTTCTCTCATGTGGTTAACTTGTTATCAACATTAGCCTTTCAAGTTCTTTCTTCATTTTCTTGGAAGAAAGATGCTTTTTTCCCCAATTACGATCCTTCATACACACATTAGAAGATGTAGGAATGTTGTTGGAATAAATGGATTGTATACTAAATAAAACGGTTTGATTCACCTCACAGATAAATTGATTTTTTTAACCTAAATAAGTAATCTAGAAGTGCATAGTCTAAGAATTGTCATCCCTTCTCTAGTTGGTACCTTATCTAGTCGACCTCTTTGTTTAATAAATAAAATTATCTTTCAGATCCAATGTTCAGTCAAATGAAGTCAAATAGACAAGCGCTGGGTGCAGATGTTCAATTTGGCGCTCTAAGTAAGGTAAGTTCTTATATTCTCTTTGCATTTATATACTTCAAAGAATCAATAAATCTCGAGATATAACTGGAATTCCTACTTTTCACACTCTTCTCTTATGTGGAAGATACAGTCAATAGCAACCTCAGATATAAACCTCTCTGCTGCAATTGCGGGGTCTCAGACGTTGTCATTGCAAAAAGACTTGCAAAATATGGCTTCTACATCTGCTGGCCATCGTGAGAACTGGGGGGAGACCAACATTGCAGACGCAAGCCCGAGGACTGATACTTCAACAGATGATACAGATGATAAAAATCAAAGGGTGATTCTTTTGCTTTCACATCTGGAATTTAGTTCATGCATCAATTCAATGCCGTTTGTTGATGCACACTGGAGTTATGATTTCACACGAGAAATAATATTTTCCGCTAATCGTTCCACATAATCAAGTTGAAAAAGTTATGCTTATATGAATTATGGCGTTTCAATGTTGTTTTGCAGACTGAAAGGGGTCAATCAACTATTGCAGTCTCCGATTCTAGTGATAGGTCAAAAGATAAATCAGATCAAAAGGTTATAAAAATTAATTGTGTTCACATAACCTAAGCCTGTTGATACTAACTTACTGTTTACTAATTTTATAATTATGCAGACATTACGACGACTAGCTCAAAATCGTGAGGCTGCCAGAAAAAGCCGACTAAGGAAAAAGGTAGGTTCTTTTTGTGTTAATTGTAGGTGTTTTAGTAATATTGTTCTTTCTGTTATAAATTTAATGAAATAACTAGTTAGTTGGCTGGATGGAGCATTGTTATATTGTTCATTTTACATTGTGTACTGTAGGCAGTACTTTTTTGTATTTGACTATATTGCTCATGTCTTCTTCTCTTTTTTAATAAAAATCCTTTCCATTCATTCAGGCATATGTGCAACAATTAGAGAGTAGCAGGCTGAAACTGACCCAGCTTGAGCAGGAGCTTCAGCGTGCCCGCCAGCAGGTTGTTTATCTTTTCTACTGTCCCTGATCAAATTTGATACGTTTCCTCATTGAAGCCACTGTTGTTTTTTTGCCAACTTACTTTTATAGTAGTTATGTTCTTATGTTTTGTGTTATAATTAGTTTATTAATCTTTTGTAGGGCATATTCATTTCAAGCACAGGAGATCAGTCTCATTCAATGAGTGGAAATGGTATTTAAGTTGCTTTCACCTCCAATCATACGCCTTAATCTTGGGAACTTTATTATCGCATTAATGACCTTTCTACTTTGAACAGTAGTATTTTTAGATGTTCTGGGTATTGGTCCGTTGATGTTAAATTCAAAGCTGATGTATTGCCAATACAAAAGCCGTTAACTCTTAGCTTGACATTCAATTAAGAATACACAGTCCTGAAATTTGTTTATTCAAGCCAAGCTGTTTATACCTTTTTTTTAATCTGTACCCTATGCTTTAAACCTGGCTAAAGAGCTCCCTCCTTCTGCAACTATTGTCAAAAGGTGGTTCCATTAATATTCTGGTATGCTTGAAATTAGCTTTGGTTAGTCAAAATAGCAAGGATTTAAATTTGGCTATATGTTCTCTTAGGCGCCCTCCTGTAGTGAGTGGTCCATAAAGTATACCATGACATGATGTTTCATGAAACAAACCAAAGTTTCCTGATTAGAAGATATGGAGCCTACTTTTGGATTTAACTTACCGATAGGAACCCGATAGCAATTTGATAATAACAGTGGCAATTTGATAATAAACTAATAATAAATAGCAAATAGTATTAGGAAATAGAGTACTCAGATAAAGAAACTATAAAATAAAGATAAATCCCTATCCTTCGAGAGGCTAGGTCTCTCGCTAGTGTTTCCCTAAATTTTCCACACCCTCCTCATGCGCAACTCCCCCCTAAATAGCCTAAAATAGGGTTAATTATCAAACTAGGACTCCCCGTTCCTAATCAGACTACAATTGGGACTCTCCATTCTTAATCAGACTGGGACTCTTCATTCTTAATCAGACTGGCACTCTTTCTGCCAACTGCCCTTCTTTCTAGAATAGACTCTAGTAACCATACTGGGGTCTCTTTCACAGTGGTTCCTATCTTTCATTGGCGAACATTTCTGTTGGTTTCAAGGAATACTTGGTTGTGCCTTGCACTTTAATTGGATTGTATCATATGCATGTAGAGAAGAGCAGCTCTGTTATTTGCTTTTGTACTGGGACACAGTGGTACATGGTAGCATGGGTGCTTGCATCATATAAGTCCCTACACCAGCCCCCCAGGGACAAGTGGGAGTTTTGCAAAAGTTGATGTTATGTGATTCAGATCCTAAAAAGTAAACAGCTGTTTTGATCGGCTTGCTTTGCAGGTGCTATGACATTTGATTTAGAGTATGCACGATGGTTAGAAGAGCATAATAGGCAACTCAATGAGCTAAGGGCTGCAGTCAATTCTCATGCTGGAGATATTGAACTGCGCACAATTGTTGACAATGTCATGTCACAATTTGATGAGATTTTCAGGCTGAAAGGCGTTGCAGCAAAAGCTGATGTTTTCCACATTCTGTCAGGAATGTGGAAGACTCCAGCTGAGAGGTGTTTCATGTGGATTGGAGGCTTCCGCTCATCTGAAATTCTCAAGGTGAGAAATACCTCTTTTATGGATGCTCTATTCTCATCTGCTTTTCCTAGGGTTTATGATGCACTGAAATACAAGTGTGGTAATACATTAGTTTTGATTTATGGAAAACCATTTGTGCGTGTGCTGTGTTCAGCTAATTTGAAAAATTTTAGTCTCTGATTCTTGCATATGGCAGTGTGATTTGGTTCTCTTTAAGAATGATCTTCTTTTCCTTTTGTAATTTTTCCTAAGTATCCTAAGAAATTTTTTAGAATCATATGATCATGTTTTTAAATACCTCTTTAACAATCTTAAGTAAAATTGAAAAGATAACAACCTTAGTATGGAGGATTATTTCATAAAATATTTGCTAAAAATATGTGGTTCATTTCCAGTTTACATATTTCTGTGTCATGTCTGGGTGGTAATAGTGTTTTTAAGTGTCAATATAATTATTTCCTTGCACCTATAATGCGCACCATTAGGATTAATTCTATAAAACCGTACGGGCAGATACATGCACACATTGAGTGCACCATGATAGTTGTGCACTAGACCAATGGACACAAGCAGTTGGTTACTTCACTTGGTTTGACTAACACAGCATGGTGGGACTGGGATCCAAATCTGAAAATGTCAAATCAACTGCCTATTCCCATTGTCTGGTGCACAGTTTAGGTGGTGTGCACTACACCCAGTGCATGCAAGAATTTTCCAACTTCACTGGCCATAACTTAGAAACATAATAAAGTGAAAGAAAAGCAACAAGGGATTTAAAATAGATGGGAACTGTCTTCTTTAAGTTACTGAAGCTTAAATATGAAGATATTTAATACATTTTTCAATTGTTGAAGAGATAAGAAAGTAATTTTTTTTTATCTTAATAGTTGATACTGCTCTGTTCTGAAGTTGAATTTTGAAGTACCTATCCTGTCATATTATACTATCTAACTTCAAACTGGATTGATACTGGTGCAGCTTCTTGTAAATCAATTGGAGCCTTTAACCGAGCAACAACTGATCGGCATCTACAACTTGCAGCAGTCCTCCCAGCAGGCTGAAGATGCTCTGTCCCAAGGAATGGATGCACTTCAGCAATCACTAGCTGAGACACTGGCTAATGGTTCACCCACCCCATCAGCGTCATCTGGAAACGTAGCAAATTATATGGGGCAAATGGCTATGGCCATGGGAAAGCTTGGTACCCTTGAGGGGTTTCTTCGCCAGGTAATTAATTGCCATTGCCCTGCTTCTTCTCCAGTCTGATTCCATTGTGTCAAACCTTTCATCCGATTGAACTTGAGATGAGAAGAAATCAGGAGCTTGGAACTAAATAATAGGGGAAGTTGAAAGTTTGTCTTTTTTTTTTTTTGGTTGAAAAGAATCGTCTCTGTATTTGCTTTTAACTCTTGGAACATTTGCTTTTCTTTATAAAAAAGAAATTAAGCTGAACCCAAAATGTGAAATATGATGCAAAGGTGATGGATTTATTCATCAAAAGTCATAACTAAAAGCAGTTATCAGAATATTCATATGTATGTCCCTTTATTCGTTGTTCTAGGCTGATAATCTGCGGCAGCAAACATTACAACAAATGCTGCGAATATTAACAACCAGGCAATCAGCTCGGGCGCTTATTGCAATAAGTGATTATTTCTCCCGCCTACGAGCTCTAAGTTCTCTGTGGCTAGCCCGACCAAGGGAATGACTGATCATATCGTCAACAGAAGCTTGGATGTGGTGTTGTTGTA
>JASKGM010000013.1:9160948-9180426 GCA_034509205.1 Ceratonia siliqua | reverse complement strand
AGGTTAGATCATTTGACCATGTCTCCATTTGTAATCTATCTGGTGTGCTACTACACCTACACCTTTCTTTTATTCTTCCTACGAGCTCTAAGTTCTCTGTGGCTTGCCCGACCAAGGGAATGATTGATCATATCGTCAACAGAAGCTTGGATGTGGTGTTGTTGTAAGGTTAGATCATTTGACCATGTCTCCATTTGTAATCTATCTGGTGTGCTACTACACCTACACCTTTCTTTTATTCTTTCTGTTTTTTCACCTTCACTTTGAAAATAGTCTCAATAATTTGGTTATGTAGATATTTGATAGATAATAGGGTTGAGTAGAAAAGAAATGGAATAGTATTTGTAGTTTAGGTTACAGCTGTTCATTGTATTCCAAAAATCAGATTATATATGAGGGACAATATTTCTTCTCTTTCGTTCCTTATCCATTTTGGTGGTTCGTGTGTTGGTGTATGTATGTCTTTTCTCTTACACTACTAATGGGCAACGGAATATTTTCATTGGAGGTTAAATATAAGAACGTGGACATTATACTCATCTATTAAACAAACTCCAAAGTATAAGATTATGGAAGCCTAGCCTAGACTACTTAACATGCTTGATGTTCATGTTGTGACTTGAGGAATCCTGGCCTAACAAATTTTGGCATCAGGGCAGGGTAGCCAAAGATATTCCAAAATACCCAGTATCAATAAATTCAAGATTTTTATTGCATAATAACTCCTCGAATTGAGTACATAATAGCTCCACCATTTTAGTCGTTTAGTTCTTTCGACTTCCACTTCTGAAAAGCCTCTTAAAATTTTATTGATGCTCGAGTGCAGGCAGGAAAAAAAAAGTTATATTTACAAATAACTAGCAAGAATTAAATGAGATTTGCAGTTATTTATTCTTTAAAATATGTTGGATCAGTTTTGCGAGACCAAAGCTATTTTAAAATAAATGGCTATATCAGTGTGACGGAAATGTAGACCGCTATGAAATAGTGAAATGTTCCAGGCAGACTGAAACATTGTTTCCACTATGAGATGTTAGAGCTCGGGTTTATAAATTTCACACACTAACATAAATGGTTTTGATTCCTTATATTGTTTTTAAATTTAAAAGATAAAATAAGAAATTAACTTGACAAGTCGTTACCACACTTGTAACTACTTACTACCAATGAATATCACAAATTCACTATACTTATTGCTTGCGGTTATTGTGTTGTGTACAACGAAATCTTGGATTTAACCCATCTGAAATCTTACATCCAATATAAAGCGCCACAAACTTCTCTAGTGGATATTCGCAATGAAAGAAGGTCCTTGAGGAAAGGCCAATACTTGTCATAAAAAGTCACTAATTCTCGAGCTATTTTCATTTATATTGAACTAATCTGTAAATATACCCTTCCCCGTCACCCCTATCCATTATTTCCAAGTTTAGAGTGCAGTTCTTCAACAATTGGAGGCACGGTAATGATGTTTTACCAATCCACTGAATTTTCCGAATGAAGAGGTAGTAAAAAGTAATAATAGTTAAGAATGGAAAGAAATGCCAGCTTCAACAAAAAATTTGAATTATTTCTTCTTTGCAAACATGTATCACCAATGATCTTTTAAGGTCCCAGAACCCTTCAAAAGGGCACAACTACTATGCTGAGGCGTCATCTCATAAATGTTGGCATTTCAGCACAAGAAACGTGATAAAAACAGATTTTAGGCAATAACATGGCATGTATTATGCTTAGACAAGTTTTTCCCAAAATAGATGCCCATAGAAAAACAAAACATTCAAATCCAAGATGCTCAACCTACTATTTATCACATGATAGTTGCAATTAAAGAAAGTTACGAATAGAAGTAGCTACCCTTCTGGAAGGATCGGTTAATTCCCTTAATCAAGCAAGTCAGAAACAGCCGTCTTCCTAAATGCATCAACTTGAGCCAACTGGCCTGCCAAAACTTTATTTGGGAATATATTATCAGATTTCATCCTCTCTCTAATCCCATACATTGGAAGCTTGGCATTTATATATGCCTGTATTAGAGCTTGGTAAGGGCTTAACCGAGAGGTATAACCAGCTTGTCTCATTCTGTAGAAAATCTTTTCTGAATTATGGATGTCACCCCTCCTTGCATACTGATTCAAAACAACCATGTAGGTATTAAACATTGGCTTTGTGAGGTTCTGCTGGACTGCCTTCTGCAAAACAGAGTCTGCCTTCTCCACTTCCCCTGCTTGGACATAAAGTTTCACAAGTGCATCCCAGGTAGTGGGGCCTATTCGGCACCCATTATCTGCCATTTGCCTAATAAGATCCTTACCCTTCGTTAGCATCTTTTGATTTGCATAAACCTTCAGGAGTACTGAATACTGCTTGGAAGAAAGCTTCTTCCATTTATTCAACATCATCTCAAAAACTTCCTCTGCTTCTTCAATTTTCTTCAACTTTCCCCAAGCTTCAATTGCAGCCAAACAATCCACAACCCTAGGATTTGACTCACAGACCTTCCAAATCCTCCTAACTTCATCAGACTTTCCCAGGCCTGCATAGAGGGGAAGCAAAAAACGGCATGCCCACCGAGTTGCTTTTAAGTTTTCACCTTCCATCTCTTTCAATACAGCTTCAGCTTTTTCTTTAAGCCCAGCTGAGACATAATGCTTAGCCAAGATTCCCTTTATTTCGATGTCTGGTTCAATCCCTTCAGCCTTCATTGTCTCAACGATTTGCTCCATTCCAGCAATATCATTGGAATGGCCTTTTGCAGCAATTAAGATTTTATAAGTAAAAGGAGAAGGTTTTATATTCTCTTTTTCCATTAATAATAGAACATCAGCTATTTTCTTCTTGTTAGTCCTCTTATACAAAAGAAGCAACTGGTTGCAAGCAAATGTTGTAAGAGGGAGCTCTAAATCCCTCATTTTATTGAATACTTCCTCTGTTTTTTTCTGATTGGTCTGGCTAACACAGTTAGCCAGTAAAGTTCGGTATATTACCTCCCCTCTAAAGGATTCTGGAATACTCGCTATGTAGTTCTCCGCTTTGTGGAGGCCATGTACTTTGGCAATCAAATCAAGTAGAGATGCATAATCTCTCTCAGTAAAATCAAGCTGATTTTTCGCCTCAAGCCACTCTAAGAGCTACAGCACCAACAAAGAATTAATAAAGTTATGCTACAAAACATCATCTTGTAAAAATGGAAAATTAAACAAGGAAAATATATACTTATACTGCAAATCAGTAAAATAACTGAAAATTAATAGCGCTCGAATGTACATATAATGGCTTTCTAGAACAATAATAGATATAAGTTTGTATCAAGTAACTGATGAAAATATGCTCAAACCTCAAACCATATGTACGTGTTTTCAACAGAAGAACAATTTCCACTAATTAAAAGTATGTGTAATTGATCACTGTGACAAATGCCTGTCCCAACCCCCCCCCCCCCCAACCCTAACTACTAAATAATAAAATTCACCAAAATGTTACAAATGAAACTAGCAGTATTAATGCTTAATCCACATCCATGTCCCTTAATCTCACCCGCAAGAAAAAGGAAGGAAACAATCTGGGAGAAATTATCAGAGAAAAAAGAGCCAGAGCTATTCTTATTAAAGAAAAAGTAAAAGTGGTTAGCAAAGGAGAAAAACAAGGCACAAAATCAAGATGATAGATCACTAGGTGACTGGACAGACAAGCCCAAATCTAATACTAAGCTGCTTTAGAGCTTATTACTGAAAATTTAATAAATAAGTATCTAACATTATATCCGCTATCAATCCTCTGGCAGGAATAACAGAAAATTTTCAAGCAGGCAACTGCTAAAATTTTAACTGTGAATAATTCTTATTTGAAGCAAGTCAACTTCAAGTGGACATTTTCACCATTAAGTTTTCACTTGTCGAGTAAAAATATACCACAAAAATTAGAAACAATATATAATTTCCCATGGCTATATTCAGGATAAGTTAAAAAAAATAAAGAATGGGAAGTTAAACCAGCACAGCACGATATCAAAACCCAGCATTATTTTGCTATAGAGTGACAGTTTCAGAAAAGTGACGTTTTGAAGGAATAATAACATGAAAATATCATCGCGATATTAGTAAAATACTATCAAATAGCCACAATGCGAAGCAATGGGAATTCAAGTTAATTTATTAGCAAAATACTTCAAAATTTTAATTGCGCAAATAAATGGGAAGAAAATATAAATCCGACCCATTTACCTGCAAAGCCCTCCCATACATTCGACGGTTGCGAAGATTAGTGATGGTCAATGAGATCTCTGCCCTGCTTAGTTCTTTCCCTTCTTCAACCCACTTTTCCAGAGTAGAATCGACGGACGCGTGGGAATCTAAGATTGCCTTGACTAGTTCTGAGTCAGCCCTCCTACCCCGTGCCCGCGGCGAGTTTTTATCAGTTGGATCAATCTCAGTATCTGATAATTCCACCTCATTTTTCGGTTCCTCAACATCCTCATTGTCATCAGATAGGTCTAGTTCAGAAAATAATTCATCGTCATTTTTCCCAGTAGGTGTCTCCGCTTCAGAAAATCCATCTTCCAAAGCATCCTCCTCCTTCGTGCTTCTTGCATCAGCTTGTGAAGAAAGTTCACGTCTACTCATAATAAATTTCAGGGAAGCACGTCCTGTGTGGTAAAATGTGTCCAATGACATAAACCTATTATAATTTATTTGAGAACACTCAGCGATACCAGCCTCATCTTGCGCATAAGCAGATGGTGTTAATTTGACACAAGCAGCCCGAGAAGTTCCCACATTGAATCCTCGGCTCCTACAAGCAAATTGCAATGAATTATCACCGCAAACTGTTATAGCTATAAAAAATATAAATTGTACAAAGTCCAGAAAAAATAAACAATAGTCTTTCTGGAAACTGGATTTTACACAAATTGGAAGAAAAAAATACTTCAAAAGAACGAATAATGCATAGATATATATGAGAAAGTTGTGTGATGTTCACATTAGAAAGCATAGGTGTGAGGGGCACGATTAATCAAAATAGCATTTATTAATTTGTCATATCCCTTACTTATATTAAATCACTGTTAGTTTCTTCCATGAGCTCACTTGGTATGGTTTTCGAAAAGACAGAATGCACCCATTACTATCATTTCCCGAAAGAAACTAAAAAAGAAGAAGCAGAAACATGCCAACAACCCTATGACCTCCGATATACACCTCTTTCAACTCAAGCAACAAATTCCAACCAGAACTTAAACAAGTTTCCGTCGGAAAAAGAGAAGAACTAGATAGGGGTGAAATATGCGTTCAGTTTTCCTCAGCTTCCTCGACCCGTGCCTATCTAACGTTCATATATTTTTTCCATTTCCATGAGAAACAGATATTATAGGTGAGTTACCTGAGAGGAACCGAAGCTCGACGAAGAGCCCACATGGTAAGAGAGCACTTTCGTTAAGAAATCGAAACAGGGATAGTTGGTTTGGTTTGGTATGGACGGCAAGCTGCACGCTTAAACCCTAAAACCCTCTCCCAGTTTTTTTTTTAAAATCTGGTGAAGGGGAGGACCCTATATATTATTTCTCATGTACCCCTAAGGTTTGTCGTAATTGCAATAAACTTCCTTTATTGCCTTTTTAATGTACTAATGTAATAATTTAAGAATTGTCTAAACTACCGTTACCGTTGTGGGCAGTACTCACTCACATTTCTCACCATCTTTTTTTTTTAATTTTTTTAATTGTATTATTTTTTATTTTTTATTTCTTATATATTTTTAAATATTTTTACTTTTTTTTAATTATATCAAGGTAATTTTTTTAAAAATTTTAAAATTTTTTAAAATTAAAATTTATTCTTCATTATTAAAAGATAAATAAATAAAATATTGATGGTGTGAAAAATGTGAGAGAAGTATTTTATAAATAACAATTCTTATACATTATAAAAAATAATATAACATTTTTTTAAATTATTTTTTATTTTGTCGAGTTCCTAAATTTAAAATTTTTTAATTTAGTCTTTATTGTATCCATTGTTATCATTTTGTTAATTAAGTTAAAATTTATAAAATTATAAGAACTAAATAAAAAATTTAATAAAATTATAAGGATATTTTTATACTATTTAAAAGTTCATTTAATTTTTTATTTTTATTAATTTAAGAGTTGATTAATAAGATAATAACAATAGATGACTGACATGAATTAAATTAAAAATAATTAAATTTTTAAAAACTCAATTACAAATAAAAAACTGTAAAGATCAAACAGAAAACTGTGTGAAAAGTTATATTAACCTATGTTCATATGTATGCTTATTTCTATTTGACTGAATTTATATAAAAATTTTATAATACTGAGTATTGTTTTCCTCTTTTTCAACATGTTAAAGCCCGTTATTGTATTTGTAGTTTGACAATGGATTAAGAGAGCAGGTAGGAAACGAAACGAAGACTAGCACGATCTTTTCGTTCCCTTCCTTAAAGTAAATTTGTTTCGTCTATAAATTTAATTTTAAATAATCACTTTATAATAAATACTTACACTCAAAAGTATTATATTTTGGATCTCTAATTGAATCTTAGTTATTCAACTTGCATTAAAGGATTAGAATTTAATTGTGTGTTTTTATACGTATTTTGAAATATATTTTTAAAAAATTTAAACAAATCATGATCTGTATATATAATTATAGGGATCCAAATTCTATGAATATTTATTATTTTGTTAGAAACTAGTTTATAGCATAATATTGAATTAAAATTAATTTTTAATAAAGTGATTAGTTTAATATTAATAATATCTTAAAAATACATTATATTCAGAACATTCTTGTGAAACAGCTCTACAATCCATGTTTTGATAAAAATATTTTATTTTTTAAAAAGAATAATTTTTATAAAATAAGAAGTTAATTTTAAAAAATAAGATATTTTTTTAAAAGGATATCTATTTTATCTTTAAATATAATAATAAAAAAATTTTGTTAATTTTTTTAATTAAACAAGTAAAAAAATTTATCTTCTCTACAAAGTTAAAAAACTGATTTGTCTCAACTTTTTTTTTTAAAATACAAACAGTTTAAATTTTATAAAAAGACATTTAAAAAAAAAAAACGAACGGAACCCAACTCACGCCACATTGTTTTACTATGGTCAAGACGAGCGCTGCCCAAGTTGTAAAACCGAGAGGGAGTCCACTTCAAGCACAAGCTTCTAAATCCATGAACCCAAGCCATCTCCAACCCAGTAAGTATAGCCCATAATTCATAATGCACCTGATCATAAGAGCCCATCTCCGCTGAAACCCACAAATCGAAGCACCAGAACAATTGCTAGCAAGTCCGCCACAACCAGCAACTAAACCAGAGTTTTTACAGCAACTTCAACACCAACCTTAATCCAATCTTCGACAGGAGACTGCCAACCTATATACCTCTCCTCTTCCAGAAACACCAAAGATCTCAAGGAACATCCAGACAAAGTTTAATAGCATGTACATGGCCAATAATCAATAACATAGACACCGTGGTTGGTTTCATTCCCGTGGTCTGGAATTTATTATGAACTCTATATATAATAACTTCTCAAATAAATTTTAAAAAATATTTAAAGTTATATTTTTTATTAAATATGAAATTAATTTGCAATTATAAAAAAATGTTCATGGTCAATTTAAAGTTTATGAAAACACCACTCTTTATTCATATACGATTAATCTAGCCTTTTTTTTATATTTTTTTTAATAGCAAGATAAATATTGTTTGGCTTTTTAAGATTCAAAAGATTATTTCCATTCTTGAGTACTTTTAACTGCTAAGGTATCATGATTAATTTAAACAAATGAATGTTTTTAATTCACTAATATAGGATTTATAATATCCAAAGTACTACTGTATCAAACACCTCTATGATTTGATTAATGACAAATCTTGTAAACCGGCCAGCTCAAATAATTCTCCGGAGATAGTACTAAATATATTCTGCAAGATAGATATTGACGATAAACGAAGAAGAAGAAAACAATTAAAAAAAAGTTGAGTGAATATATTGATGAAGGAATTAGAAAAGAAGCCATGTTTTTGTATAATTTTAAGATGCTAGAAATGTTGTACAAAAAAGGGCTTCTTATTTCTGTAATTTTCATCTATGCACAAGTGAGATAAGATCAGTCAAGTTGCAGCAAAGCCACCAGTCTTCATCATTTGCTTAAATTCTTTGAAGTTGACCATGCCATCGCCGTCGACATCAACTTTCTTAATCATTCTTTTACAATCTTCTAAGGCCTTCCCATGCTTTAACCCCAAAGAAGCCAAAACTGTGCTCAGTTCTTCTTCCGTTATAAACCCATCTCCATTTTGATCAAACACATTGAATGCCTCCCTCATATCCTCTTCCTCATCTTTCTCGTCCATTATTGTTCGGTACAACTCTCCAAACTCGTCAATATCAACAAACCCATCTCCGTTTACGTCAATCTTCTCAATCATTTGGACTAGATCTGGTTCTGAGATGCAAATTCCCAGGTTTTCTAAAGAGTCGCTGAGCTCTTTCTTTGTAATCCTACCATCCCCATTTTTATCAAACATCTGGAAAACTCGTCGAAGTTCTCCTTGATCCATTGCTTGCTTCCAATAAACAAGATTAAGGGCCGGGGAAGGAGGCAAAGATGATGGAAAAGCAAGTTTCTTTGAAAACGGAAAAAGAAAGCCAATAGATGATATATAGGTTTACGCAATAATGGGCAAGAAAAAGCGAAGTGATTGGATTCAAATGGCAGTATTAAAATGCAAAAAAGAACCTTAGCAACAACGTAGGCAGAGGGTTTTCAACGTAACAAACTAAACTAATTTTATTCTAAATGTTGTTTGAGGTTGTTGAGTGTTGACTGAACAGACAAGTTATCCATCAATTGCGTTAAATCATTGATTATTTTTGGTTTGTCCGTTCAAGACGGATGTCTGCAAACTGTTTATTAGGTTCAAGTTAAAAAAAGGTTACTTGAGTTTGATTCCGATAATTAGGGTGGGTGATTAATGATATAAGTCCAACTCATCATGATTACTTAATTTGGGAAGTATTATAAAAAACATAAATACACATACGTTTCTATCGCACGTTGTTGAAAATGACTGCAGCATAATAGTATTACTGCCTTCATTAGGCCATTAAGCAATAAGATCAGGTGATTTCTGGGATTATGATTATATAGTATTTAGAGAAAACATCACGTTATAAGAGATAGAAAAACAACGTAATGACTGCAGCATAATAGTATTCTGCCTTCATTAGGCCATTTAAGCAATAAGATCAGGTGATTTCTAGGATTATGATTCTCGAAGAAAACATTGTGTTATAAGAGATCTAAATATAATATATAAATTATAATTTAATTAATGAATTTTATTTATATTTATTATTTATGAACTTATGTATATTGTGTCTATTTTTTTACTACGATGACAATATCATATTTATTCTTAAAATGAGAGGAGTTTGCTGATATTAATTTTTGCTTTATTTTTTTTTGACAAAGGCGACTATATATTCTTCAATATTTTATGATTACTAAATGCTAATGCGAAAAAGTTTAATATCATAACATGATGAGCTATTTATTTCTGCAAATATATACATCAATCTTACGTTAACACATAATTACCATGAACATGTAGCAAAAAATATCAAACTTCTTTGGTGATTTTCCAAAATTCAATTTTGGGAAAGGCATCTTACAGTCATATATGAAGAGTGTAAGGAGTGAGTTTCAGTGTTGGTTATATCATACCGCTAACCCAATTAAATATTCTCTCGCGTTGGACATCTATCAAATTAGAAAGATACAGAAACTATTATCAATACTTGATTTCTTGATTCCCTTATATGAAAAAGTTAAATTCTCTACGAAATGACCTAATAAAAAAATTGAGTCGCCCAACTTTTGACTTTATATCTTTTAGAATTGGATCCTTAAAGTTTTCTTTAAATTTTACTAAATAAATTAAAAAAACAAGACATAAACTAAGTGAATAGGACCTACATCAAAATATGCGAGTCTCCTATATCATGTATATTATGTGGTCCCATATATTTTTTTATTTTCAAAATTTATCTTCTAAATTTTTTAGAAAATTTTAGGAGGTTTGAATCGATATTTTATTTTGTGTTTGACTCAATCTTTTAAAAAGAAATGTTTACTTAAGTTTTTTTAGATTAATATAAGTTTTGGTCCCTACAATTTCATTCAACATTCATTTTAGTCATTGTAGTTTAATTTCAACTAATTGAGTCATTATAATTTTAAAAACTCATTTTGACCATTACCGTTAAATACTCAATTAATACCGTTAAATTAATGTCTGACATGACAAAAATATATTTACATAATTATAAGTGTTTTCATTTTTCACGTCAACAGTTATGTTAGCAAGAACCATAAAATCACGTCGTTCTTGGGCTAACCTGCGTCGGCCATCTCTCCCTCCCTCACCCATCACTTCTCTCTGTTTTGCCCATCCATCATCGTGAACATAAATGAAAATGGGGATCCCAAATTTGAACATAAATGATCAAATAATTATACAAAATGAAAGCAAAATCACCCCTTTTGGCCTCATCCCACCGCACCAAAAAAGAAAAAAATAATAATTACCAAGGTGGGGTTCATCTAAGTGATGCTAACCACTGATCATCACTAGAGATGTAATATTTGCATTGACGCAAGTAGATGATGTTGATAATGAGTTGATGAATTTTTCAACTTGGGAAACCCAACTAACTAGCGCACTAAAGCCACCACCTTTCATCATTTGTTTGAACTCCTTGTAGTTGACCATCCCATCTCCATCAACCGTGGCCAATCTAAAATTTTTTAATAGTGAGGATAAGAAATAGACTATAAATGACGACGTTTTATTAAGCTTTTTCTTTTTTAAATAGATTCCCGATTATCTTTCTTCTTCACTTGTAAAAGATTAGACTTTGAATGCTATAACTAGAAGCTAAATTTCTGATTTTCTTTATTTTATTCATTCTAAAATAAAAATTAAACAAAATAGATAAAAAAATTCTAATAAATAAGGAAATTAAACACAAGCTAGTATAAAAGTATGATAAAAAAATAATATAAAAATTAAGCACATTAAGTGATTTTTGAATTGTATTTAAAAATAATTAGTAGAATACAGTTGACTTGGTGGAAATTTGATCTATGTGGGGGGGGGAACAAAATTTCACATATATTATATTAAAAAAATTACATTGCGGGGGCATTTGCCCCGACCCTCATCAACATGGATATGCCATTGTCCATCAACATCCGCTTTCATAATCATCTTCTTGCAATCTTCTGTAGTTTTTCCCTGTTTTAGCCAATAAGATGCCAAAACCGCTCTCAATTCCTCAATAGGGATATAAATCTTACTCCTTTCTCATGAGAAAGGCCTTCTAAATCCTTGGATAGCCCATATCGTGCCATGTCAGCCTCACTTAAATTTTAAAAAAAATATATCTGCTTTCCCGAATTTGAAATTTCTCTCCCATTGCGTTTTCGATTCCCATTTTCCAGCTGTGTTTCTTTCCTTTACTCTGTTGATGATTGCTGCCAGTGGGCTCTTCTTTCCTCTTCCAACCATGCCGGTGACAAAGAATGGTGGTTGACGGAGAAAGACCTAGTAAATTTTAAACTCATCCTTTAACTTATCCTCAACCTCTGTCACTACCTAACGTGAACCATATTTCACTGTTTGGAGATTGTTTTTCTTACATGCCAGTTTGCATTTAGAAGATACAAGGCTCCACAAAAGCCTCACGATATTTTCACATGAATGAAGCAACTTCATCCTCTATTTCCAAACAACCTTCATTACATTCATTTGCAAGTTTTAAAATTTTCATGTTCCTTATCTGTTGAGTAATAGTTGGAGTAAACTCTTGAATATATAAAAAAAAAAGTCACCAAGAGTGAATTTTCATGTTATCATATGTCCATAAACGCATCGATCATCAATGCCGGCACTGTGGGTTCAATTAGGTTACTCAATTCATTTGATTGTGATTTGTTTTCATTTCGTCTAAACAAAAAAATGAGTTCTTTCCAACTTTTTTCAGCTGCTTGTTTCATGGGCATTTTTATTTGTTTTGTTCTTTCTAGTTGTGTTTTGGAGCACAATTTGTGCTCATAGCGTTTTAATTTGACCATTGGGATTTATAATGTGAGAATAGTTGAAGATATCTGATCCTTCAATCTTGGTTTGATTTGGTTGATCCTTTAAAAAAATTTCTCTTTTTGGTTCCTTAGTTTACAACTTTACAATAATGTGAATCCCCCTGTAAAGGATTTTGTAGTTTCTATCTTTGAATTGAAGTAGGATTTCTTGATTTGCTTGCTTTTTTCATGGAAAATTTGTTATTTCTTTGACATGATTGTTTTGCCTATTGCTTTTATTTTTGTTTCCATGTGTTCATTTTAATTTATGTAAATTTATCTGTCTATTGGTATGTCTTATATATAAGTATGCCTGACACAACCTTTGGATAAAGCAAAAGAGGAATGTATTGCTTTGGGATTGTGGTAGGCATATATATTATTTCCTGATTTGTTTCGAATGTCTGTTCATGGTAACCAGCCCCTAGATGCATCCAGTAGAATGCTAGATAGAAATTATAGTAAAAGAGTGAATTCCTTTGACCATGTATTTTTCATTTGAGATTTTCAATTAAGATTGTATAACTTGTCCTAAGCTTGTGATTTGTCAGGTTATTCACCTACTTGTTATCATATTGTATAACTTGTGAAATTATAGAAAATGTCTTTTATTATCAGAAAAATGCTGGTGAGGTCCAAGATATATACATTATGCTTATATATATATGTGTGTGTGTGTGTGTGTGTGTATTTATGGTGTGACTCCAAATGGAATGTTAGTAACATTTCTCTTAAGCTAAAATGTAATAGTCTGACTAGTCATTAGGTATGTTCTAATAGTGAGAGGAAAATTTAATTTTGACAGGTTGACTAATTAGTTATGTAAGACATTTTGATCAATGCCTATCATTTGAGACATCCAAATAATTTGCAAAAGAACATGTATGTTTCCAGTAGTGTCCATATGATATCTTGTTCTAGACAAAAACATTATGTATTCATCAATCCTTGAGCACAAACAATTCATCAAAATCTAGTGGCAATCTGGGTGCAATCTATTTGAAACTTCTTTGATAGGAAAAATGGATCAGAGAATGCCTCAGTATTAAAAGAAAAGTGCATACAAGAGAATTTACATAAGAGACAATTGCATCACATTGGTACTGGTTCAAATGTATTATTTGCTATTACTACTAATATTCTTACTAACCATTATATATGGTTTATAATAGCTGTGGTTTTTCAAATATGATAACGCAATTCATCCTCACATATTTTGTGGGCTATTTAATCACATAATGAATCACTTTGTTGATGGTATTTGGAAGACACTAGCAGCATTCTATTAGTAAATAGCTGTCTTGTCCCATTACTTTCAGAATATGTAATTATCTATTTATGTTTCCTTTGTTAGCTTTAGGAAGTTTACATTGTTGTATTTTAGTATATCAATCCTTGTGTAAAATCAAAATAATCAAACGGTGAACTATCTGGATATTTGGTTTCTCTTTCATTTTCATTTATATACACTTCATTTCAAGAATATGCTTGAAATGGTCCTGGCTTTTTGGCTCTTCTGTTTTGGTAAGATTTGAGAATGTCCGGGTCAAGCTAGGCTGTGTTAATTGACAATGGAGATTATATTCCCACTTTACTTCCTCACCTAGCTGCAGTTGGGTTTTGATTTGAGTAACAAAGTTCTTGAATTGCTTTAGATGTGGAAAGTGGAATGTGTGAAGCAACTAAAGCATGAAATCACCATTGTACAAAAATGACTAGTAACGCAAAGATCAAGAGGAATCATAGGAACCTTGATTCTCACTAAAGTTGGATGGATTTTCCACTGGGTATATGTATAGAAGAATATTATAGAATTTAGTAATAAGAATGATTGTTAGCATGAATCTATATAGTGGGGGTTGCTCTTTTATATCAAGTAAAGTAAGTGAATATGGTTTGTACCATCTGTTCCAGTGTGTTAGTGCACTGTCTTATCAAAATATCAATAGTTCCAATGTTTTTCTGGTGTATTTTCCTATTATTTTCTTTTATACTGCTTGAGTCTCCCTAGTACAATCTTAGTTGGGATCATCATAATAATCATAATAATGTGGATGTACATGACCATAAGTAAAGTGAGTTAATAATCCTATGTACCCATATAAATCTCCATGTTGGATCTAGTTGTTTATCTTAACTGTTTACTATACAAGAATGAGTTTTAAACTTTTTAAAACATTTGAGTTTGCAAATAGGCAGAAACAAAACACATAGGTAAATAACTCACGGCTAGTATGAGAAGTAAAATAGATAAGAGTTTTACATATATTTTGTAGTCACTTTAACTTTATAATATACTTCACAACCAAGCGCATTGACCGCTTAGTCTTTAGGAAGTACCAATTCATGAAACTTACGGTAAATAAGCTTAGTAATTAGAATAAAAACAAAAGATAAAAGAAAAAATTGATATATTTCAAAGTAAATTAGAAATCCTTTCATTTCCCTTCAAAGTATGGTGTGTAGAAATCCATGAAGGCACTCAAAGCAAAACTCACTTTTGCTCTTAGTGTTTTTCTCTCAAAATTTTGGCAACAAGAGCTTTCTCTTCTCTCAATCTAGTTAGACGGCTAGAAGAGAGAGATGTTGTATATATATAGTATGCTAACCCTAGGTCATGTGAGAGCATTTGAATATAATTCAAAAACTCAATCCCTAACCATTAGAGATTCACATGCCTACTAATGGGATATATT
Organism: Ceratonia siliqua; assembly: GCA_034509205.1. Lineage (NCBI taxonomy): Eukaryota > Viridiplantae > Streptophyta > Magnoliopsida > Fabales > Fabaceae > Ceratonia > Ceratonia siliqua. The sequence goes on along the minus strand of JASKGM010000013.1, from coordinate 9,165,546 downwards.
AAATAATCAAATTATCTAATGATTTATCAATTAATAATTATATTATTAAATTTGTCAATAACATATTTTATTTAACTCTTAAATAAAACATATGAAACTTTTTAATTAGTCATGATTTGAATATAAAATTTAAATAAAGAATTTTATTTAATTAAATCTCTTTGACTTAATTAGTCTTCTAGTAAATGTAGGTCACCTAAGAAATTAAATTCTTTTAATTTATAATCTTTTATTCACTGGGATAATTAGGAAGGAATCAATTCCCCTCCTTTTTGGGCGTGCTCCTCTCCATCACATGGGGAGGAGGTTGTCTTGCAAGTTTGAATAATTCAAAACTTGCAACAATATTAGGATAATTAATTAATAATTAATTTTATTCTAATAAAATAATATAATCGACAGCCCTAATTAAATGAATATTTAATTTAATTTTAATCAACTTCTTTAAATTAATTAATTTGAACATTTCAAATATTAATTTAAAATAGTCTAATTAAAATAATTACTTAAGATAAATATTATCTAAATTGAGATAACACTTGTCTTAGTTTAAACAAACTATTGTCTTAAAATTATATTGTCTAATTAAATAACTTTTGTTTAATTTAAACAACTAATGTAAAAATTATTTTTGTCTATTTAGTGACACAAATGTTTTTCACATTTTCTAACATGTTTCGGACAGCATTTGTCTTAAAATAATTCTTTGTCTACATTAAGATATTAGCTGAAATGTTATTAATAAACTTCATCTTAAATTTATTCTAACTCAATGTGGATTGAATTATCCAAAGTTAGGTAGGGAATCCGTTTAGACATAGAAATTTCAAACTCCAACAAACTTGGAATTATTTTAATCTCATTAAGATAATTCAAGTTTATTAATCATGAAGACACTTCACCAAAGACTCACATTGTACTCTTGATAATTCTTAAAATTAAAAGAAGTCAATGTTAAACATTGATTTGTCTAATTTGCAAACATAATGTTTGTGAACCCTCGTAGCCATCTATTAATACAAGGTAAAATTATCGTTTTACCCCTTATGTCAGTTTTGTCCCTTGATTTTAGATTTCATTCGATAAGTGAACATATAATCTTTTATAACTTTTCTAAAAATTATTTATAAATTATGAGTAACTAATTCATCATGCGTGTGAGTTCAAGTTCAAAGTAACAGGATTAACATGAACTTGATATCTCACTTGATTCAAATTCATTTAATAGTGTCATTACCTGAAATCTACTACTTCAATGATTTAAGATTCATTATTCCCTTAAAAAAGAATCTCATTCTTTCTATGAAAGTAATCTAGATAATACATTCTTAATTGCACAGAGTGACCGGCGTTATTCAGTGACTGTGAATATTATTTTAGATTCATCCAAAGATACATATCTCCTTTTAGATAGCCCTTATGCAAATGTATCTTGGTTTATTAGAATCTATAAACCTCAATAGTTAAAATATAAAACTTACATAGATAAACTCTTTATTTATTAATATTAAAACTGTATTTAATATCAAATTGGGGAATACAACTTATTTTCCAGGGCAACCTATTCTCAACACTCCCAACATTCGTTGTTTGAATAGCGGACTAGACTATAATCATGAGCTTTTGAAAAAACAAGGCAATTTAAGGGAGTGGCAAAGCCAGTCAACTAGGAATTGGTCTGATTATTAGCCTAATTGAACTAGGAATTCAAAGCCAAAACAAATTATTGACAAAGAGCATGGAGACTATATATGACTACTAATAGTAAAAGGATGATGTCCACTTAAAATGGTGGAAGTGTATATTAAACCATTTCCTACCCATTAAACAGCATTTTACAAAGTAAACGACATTAGTACATCACAATAAAGATCCTAACAACAGACCATAGAAACAATATGGCGCAAAACTGATTACTGACATGGATCACAACAATTTTCAAACAATTAAGGATGAGCTGTAATTGACATAAGAAATATAAAAATGCTCTTTCAAGTCAACATACTTGCTGGTTGTAGTTATTTTTGTTCCCTTTTTTATAGTAGCCAAGTGTCTACAACCAGCATCTTCAAGGATGAACTGCATGATCATGTTTGGAAAACCCATAGCTATTATAAACCATATATAATGATTAGTAAGAATATCAGTAGTAACAGCAAATAATACATTTGAACCAATACCAATGTGATGGAAATTATATGTTAGGAAGGTTTGAGAAATGTTATGGTAGAGAGGAAAAACCAAATTCAAGTGCAAATATCATAAGTTGGAAGAACAATGAAGTTATGGTTGCTTAAAAAATTGTGTTATTTTAGTTTTCATTTAGTTTCTATCAAAGGTATTTAGTAATTTGCTACTTGGGTCTTCTTTCTTTCTTTCTTTCTTTATGTGAGCCTCTTTCCACAACAACAAAACCAATAATAAAAGTAATATAACTATTATAAATACACATATAAATGCAACAATGCCATAATATAATAAAGTGAATCAAGAACACATAAAACATAAGTAATAGAGGAGAGAATGTCAATATAAACAAAGGAGAGAAGAAACAATAACCAAAATGTATTGCATTGCTTGTTCTAAAAGTAATTATTACTTTTGTAATGCATTAATTAGACATATATGTTTTCTTCTAAATGGTTGACATCCGAAAACCTTTATTTCCATCCAAAGAAAAAAAATTTAGGAAGAAAGTGTATGTTAGCAATTGACATCACGAATAATAGAAGGGTTGTAAGGGAATATCCCAAAATATCATGGTCCACCACCGACAAACAAGTTTACAACCCTTTTATTATTCACATCGTGATGATCCTCGATGCCACTTACCTTCGTGGTTCCATTGCCAGTGTTTTTCCTATTTAATAGCATGCTTCTTACCTGGAGAATGTGGTTTTTCACTTTATCTCCACCACGCACAGTCGGTCGAAGCTTCGCCGAATTATCACAAAAGGAAGGAAGAAATGACAATGGAGGAGAGAAATGAGATTTGGAGTGGCAGAACTAAATGAATCCAAATGAGGGAGAATTTTTTTTTATTTTTAAAAATAATATTGCCATGTGGCAAGATCCCATCATTTTCCATAATCCAAATCCCCTCAACGATGATAAATCCATCACCATTTTGATCGGACTTTTAATGCCTCCTTCATGTCCTCCTCTTCATCACGGTGAACAACTTGGGTATGGGTTTCACGGTGATGGAAACAGAGAACTAAGGAAGCAAGGAGCTCTATGTTACCATGGATGAGACATGGTCGAGCTTCTAACCTCAGCCCAACGCCATTTGATGGTTCCTGTTGACTTGACAGGTCACGTGAAAAATGAAAACACTTACAATTGTCATATAGATATATTTTTTGTTACATCAGACATTAATTTAACGATGTTAGTTGAACATTTAACGACAATGACTAATTTGAAAGTTTTTAAAGGTATAAGGACTCAATTGATCAAAATTAAGTTACAAGAACCAAAGTAAAAATTGAGTGAAATTGTAAAGACAAAAATTTACATAAACCCAATTTTTTTTTCTCATTTTACTATGTTATTAATGCATAGTTATTAAATGAGTCAGCATACATCCCCCATTTTTATTTATTTTTAAGAATTATTTAGTTAAATAAAAATTTTAAATGAGAAAAAATGACTTAATAGCATAATATAAATATATAATGTAATAATAACCTTTTTTTATTAAATGATAATTACATTTATTAAATTTTATTTGTATAATTAATTTTACAAACATATAATTAAAATTATAAATTTTAATAAACAAAAGTGTAACATAGTAATTATATTAAAATTAAGTGTTATATTTTTATTTAAGATTTTAAGGTAACATTTTTAAATAGACATCCTCATTTCTCTCAAAAGATTGAAAAATTATTAATAAAAAAATTGATTAAAAGATATATAAAAAATTAATACTTTCATGTTATTTATGAAATATATCAATATAAAAATTTATATATCTTATACTAAAACATTATATAAATAAGATTGTTAGTACATGGAAAAATAAAAGTACCCACCTACTAAAAAGAAGAAAAAAACATAAATAAGCCAATCCATTTTTAAGTTCGTTGAATTATAACCAATTTAAACCTTTTGATAAGAAATTTATAACCTAAGGTTAGGAGTGGAGAAGTGGAGAATAGAGAAACATGAAGGCATAAAGATGGATCTATAACGTTAAATGAACTTGATTTTTAAAGAGCAAAGCCAGTGGAACCTAGATCACCTAAATTTGTCTCTTACCTTCTCAAATCATCTCTAGTCCGGTGAACTGACGATTCACATTTAGATGCGTCTTCAATTCATGAACTACAGTCGATTTGGTATGGTGAGTTCGCCGGATTTTGATATCTCAGTTCGCCTCCTCTTCGATTCTTTGCCTCTTCTTCATTTTGTAGATCCAAATTGGTGGTGAGTCTAGTGACAACCTTCGATGACACGATGACTGAGTTTGTAAGACTGCTAGTTGGACCTTTCAACATGATTCTCTTGAGAAAATAGAATCGAGAAGAAAGTTGTAAAAAAACAATAGTAAAAGGATTTAAAGATGGAAACACAAACTTGTATGCTTAGAA
>JASKGM010000013.1:9142344-9160848 GCA_034509205.1 Ceratonia siliqua | reverse complement strand
GGTTTCGAGATTTGTAGTTTGGAGTTTGGAGTTGTGGTATGATTTGTGAGAAAGGGTAAAATTGTCATTTGTAGCTCCTAAAATTTTCCCATGAGGCGGGAAACTAAGAATACCACCCCCCACATGGGAAAATTTTTGTGGGAAAGTTGATTAAAAAGTGTTCTCAGGAATCTTGATTTCCTGTGAAAATTTTTTTAATCCCTGTACCAAACGCAGGAAACTCAGATTCCCAACTCATGATTCCTGAAAAAGTTAGAAGAATCCTGATACCAAACGCCCCCTTAAGGTAGATTTATTATCTATACTTTTTGATAATATTTGTTGGTGAAGCCATCCACCCTTTGGTTGAATTTTGGTCCCTAACGTCGGGGTTGCTTCTTTCTTATGCAGAGAGCTACAAGGAATCTTGCTGTTGAAATCTGATTCACAATATCTGTTTTTTTCAACTAGACCCAGAGTAAAAAGTCCCTTTTCAGAATAGCTAGAGCCTGGAAGTTAGCTGCCTCTGTTTCTGATTTCAACTCTAGCTTCAATCACAGGAAAGAATATTCTGGAATAGCAAGCTGCATGTGAATGTGGATGGAGAACAAAGAACACTGCCTTTAGGCTGTAACTTGCATGTTCTCACCAAAAAAGAAAAAAAAATCATATAATTAGTGGGTTTGTTTTGTTAATTAAACGCATTTGGTTTTGCTTAATATATGTGAAAAGCTCAGCATTATATTGTCCTTTTACAAAGATTACACTTATCAATGAGTTACAGGTAAACTGTCTGTAAATAATAATTTCGCTTATTCCCAATGTTAGTAATTTATCATGTTAGGGAAAAAAATTATAGTCCTCTTATAGGATGGATCACGGTAATTAATTTTTCCTTTTCAAAAATCAGATGTGGCAAATGATCTAGACATTTAATGTAGATAATGTGAAAAGCTCCATTTCAATATATGTTTTGGTTAAATAAATCTATAAAGATTATATATTACAAGTTAATTTGGTATCATTGGGAGACCTAGAAAATTTGAGGAGTTGGGATAATTTATTAAACAAAAAAATGAGAGATTATAAAAAAAAGTTTTACCCCCACTCAATTTTTAGTTACACTCAATGCTATTTATATAAAATACATAATTTTATTGTAAAAAAAACACAAATTATAATTATTATTTACGTATTTTTATATTTTAAAAATATTATATAATTTTTTTTTTTACATTATAAAAAATATCTCTTTCATTTGTGCCATAAATTGTAGAGTAACAGAGGAAGTAAGGATTGTGATTTGTGGATAAGGGAAAGTGAGAACCATACTAACAAATTAAAGATGAGACAAATAAACTAGTGGACTTACTGCTTATTAGACTATATGTGTATAAAGAGGCCCTGGTGAATATTTACTCCTTACTGGACTTATTAAATTGCAGAGGAGGCAATGGGGAGGAGTCAAATATATCTTTTTTATAGGAACACATTTATTTTTTTATATATAGGAATAAAAAAAATGTCCGCCATTGTTTGGTCTCATAACCTTTTTGGGTCACCACAAATATGAGAGGCGGAGTACACGAGAACATATATAATAGCTGTATTCAATTCCATCTTCTGAAAGTAATCTTTACTTTGAGATGGTTTCACACAAACACTTAACGTAGAAGACAAAGACATGCAGACTAAGTAGCCGGAACCAAGAACAAATTCATTTTCATATGCAGCTTCTTATGTAACTACATAATTAACATGAAAATTTGTCTTGGGAAATTTATAAGCGTCCTATGACGGTGCCATTGATGAACACAACACCTTTGAGTCCTTGACATACGGGAATCAGAGTGATTGGGTATCAGGCAAAAACCTCCTTAATTACGATCATGGTATGCTTCTGATCAAATTTATTAAGTGACTATATAATAATGATTATCAAGATAACTTGTTCAAACAAAAACAATTGACATGGAATTTACATAAACAATATAATGAGAAAACGACAACCAAGGTCCAAGGACAAGACTTGTAGCCTGGAATGATGGGGAGAAAAGACATAGAAATCATCGTAAGCGTAAGGGTAAAGCCCACGCGTCGTCCTTTCTGAATTCTGGTGTCCAATTGTAATATTAAATATTTCATTTCAAGAATTCACATTAAAGCTGCTAATTTGCTTCCTCATTGAGGCCATGATTTGTCCTGCACTCCTGCCAATTTAGAGAACCTGTAACATTTATTTATCAGTGAATAATATTTCATCATCAATCAAGATTATTTATCAATTTATCAGAGAATTTGAACTTTCCTTTTCCTGCATATGCTTCATTTTGGTTTCTCCTAAGTTACAAGAATTTTTGATATAGAACAAGCTATCATGAGATTCCTGGACAAACTGGATCATTTAAAGAAGTCCAGAAATAATTCAGAATGTGCATTTAGTCTTGTTACTGTTTTTATGATTATTTAATTGTTTTTCTTGTTATTGAAATGCAGAGTAGTTATTTTGTTATTTATAGTTAATCTAATTAATTGTAGAGGACATTATAGTACTTTACTCTTATAAATAGTCCTCAGTACTAGATGATGTATATTTTCTGGTCAGTTTTTATAAGAATAGATCAGATTGGTTTCCTGATACAGTGTCTTCGACACTTCCTGAAGCAAACCCGTGAGGGTTTCTTGCACAATCACTACGTTTGCAAGTGATTTGGACTGCCAAGCCTCTTGCGTTTGCAAGAGGAGAGTTTCATGCTGCTTACTCTGTATCAATTTCTTCAACTATTGGCTTGTCTAATGATCCCCTGAGATCATGCCAATGGAGAGGAACTCGGTACCTAAATTGGATAAGCAAGAACAAGGCAAGATTTCTCTCTTAGATTTACCTGTGTCCACCTTGGATTGCATTCTTGAGCGTCTTTCACCAGTTGACCTATGCAGTGTGGCAGAAGTGTGTACTTTTCTGAGATACAGATGTAGAAGTGATGGTTTGTGGGAAAAACTAGTGAAGCAGAAATGGGGTAGACTTGTTGGTGATGTTACTTACCGAGAGTGGCAATGGCATATAACAAAGATAAACATGGAAAGCATCTTGTTACAACAGAATCAGAGTGGATCGTTTGGATCTTTTAGTGGTGTTTGGCCTCTCATAAGCCTAAACTCATATCTGCAGAATTTTTGGGACTTGAATAGTTTGTTTAGAGATTGTTCAAAAATGGCTTTGTATATCTGCCTTGAAAGCGGTCGGTTCTGGTTCCCAGCTCAGGCGCGTAAGGTTATGATACTAGCTCCTCTATTTCTTTTCCTTTATTTTTCTTCCTTGCTCAACTTTTACCTTGATCCTCTGTGACTTTGGTTGCAGAATGTACAACTATACTGTTATGATGCCCTAATCAGCTATGACTCTAAAACAGACACCTTTCGAACAAGGTACGTATATCTGGACAGTTCCCTCGATCCTACAGAAATGATTTCACTTCCCAATATACGTTTTCTAGCCTCTGCAGAATTCATGGTTGGTATTGAACTCAAAAGTCATATGTGGTTTCTTCTTAATTTACTGCAGGTCTCCAACTGGTGGATGGCGAATGATTGAGCAAAATATTCAGTGGGATAGGTTGAGAATATCCCCAGTTGAGATTTCTCCGCAGGCTCTTCATATCTCTAACTGTTTGAATGATTTGAAACCTGGGGATCATATTGAGATCCAGAGGAGAAAACGCCGAGAAATCCTTTATAGTTAATTGACTCTCCTATTCTTATTCCAAAATTAAGAGCATATCTTTTTATCTTGATCAGTTTTCTCATGGTTATATGTATATAGGTGATACCTATATATGAATAATAATGGATTAATTGATCATATTCTTCTGATAAGTTTTTAAAAACATCTCCTACTCATTTTACTTTTTTCCTCCTTCTATTTCAAGAAGAAAGAAAATGGTGATGTTCTAACTAAAACTTGTGATGTGTGATCATATAGATTGGTGGTTTGCCGTTATTGGGCATTTGGATTCATGTGATGATGTGAATCATTGCCGTTGCCAATATAGTGGTGAGGTTCAAACAACCTGTTCCTTTTGGTATATTTTAGTACTGAAACTTCAAGTTTAAGATTTTTATCGGAGTCCAAATTCACTCAACCACCGAAATTAATTATAGCATGATCGAGAAAGTCATTTTCTATGTCAAAAAAAAAAAAGAAAGAAGGCCTTTTTTCATTTCTTAACTTTTTGTCATTCTGGATATTTCATTTTTTTCTTAATCACAGTTCTGTTTTTGGCTCATTAAAGCGGTTGAATTGGTGATAGATATGTTGGTAGTGGAGTTCGAGCAATACCGGAATGGAACCCCATGGAGACGAGCAGTGCTAAACAGGAATGTCTATGAAGAACAACAAGGCTCCGCATTTTGCACTTATGGCGGAATAAGAAAACTAGAAAAGGAGGAGGAGATTGAAAGCTGGAACAGGCGCCGTACAACTGAAAATCCATAGCAGCTTCACTAAGAAGATGTCATTCTACAAAATGCAAGAGGAAATGAAAGGGAATTAGGCATGAGAGAATAAAGCATAGCTAGCTTTCCAGTTTTTATTTGTAACTCGCCTTTCTAGTTCATTAAACAGTGACTATGCCACTTGGTTTAGATGAAGCGTCTCATCTGTGTTTGGTCAACAGTTAACTGTATAAGATTTACCTTATATACGCATGTATCCAGTATAGCCTTATCAGAAACTTGTTCTCTTTAAAATACCAATGCGAAACTAGAATTTCTGTCTATCATTTGGGATCATTTTGATAAAATTTATTCATTTAATCATTTTGATAAAATTTATTCATTTAATCATTTTGAAGTAATGCTAATTAGATTGAATAACAAGCCTTCAACAAACAACAATTATAGTCTTTATTTACCAAAAAAAAAAAACAGCACTCAAATGTTATGTTTTTTGTTATCATTAGATACAAAGAAATAAAAAGAATTATAAGACTGTTGAAAAGTTTCACGTCAAAGTAATATGACGATTAAATATGAAATATAAGAAATTAGAATTGAAGGGTAAGATGATTAAATGTAAAATATTCTAGTAGTATACTAATCACTCATAACTATGGGTAATGCGGCACTTGTTTTTCATGCTTTGATTGTTTAAATGACTTTACACGGGAAGAATTGAGATTGGGTAGACATCAGGCAAAAACTTCGTTAATTACAATCATTGTATGCTTAATTTTCAATTAATTTATTAAATGACTATAATAAACGTAAACAACATACCCTTTGTTCAAACTTCAAACAAACAGATTTAAGATTGTTTTACATAAAAAAGCATCATGCTAAAAAACGACAACCAAAAAACAAGGCTAATGATGGATGAAAACAATGAGAAAAGACAGAGAAATCATCGTACGCGTAAGGGTCAAATTAAACGGTAAAGCCCATGCGTCTTTTCTGGTGTCCATTCCAATTGTATCTATTAAATATTTCTTGAATTCACATTCAAGCTGCTAATTTATATAAGCCACGGAGGAACTGCTTAAAACATTTATTTATGATTAAATATTATTTCATCATTAATCAACATTATTTATAAATTTACCAGAGAATCTGAACTTTTCTTTACCTGCATATATTTCCTCTTGGTTTCCCCTTATAAGAATTTCTTCCACTATTGGCTTGTTTAAGATTCTCCTGCCAATGAAGAAGAACTCGGTGCCTAAATTGGATAATAAACAAGAACAGTGCAGCCTTTCTCTCTTTGATTTACCTGAATCTACCTTGGATTGCATTCTTGAGCGCCTTTCACCAGTTGACCTATGCAGTGTGGCACAAGTGTGTACTTTTCTGAGATATAGATGTAGAAGTGATGGTTTGTGGGGAAAACTAATTAAGCAGAAATGGGGTAGAATTCTTGGTGATGTTGCTTACGGGGAGTGGCAATGGCATATAGCAAAGTCAAACAGGGAAAGCCTCCTGTTACAACAGAATCAGGGTGGATCATTTGGATCTTTTAGTGGTGTTTGGCCTCTCATAACCATAAATTCATATCTGCAGAATTTTTGGGACTTGACTAGTTTGTTTAGAGATTGTTCAAAAATGGCTTTGTATATCTGCCTTGAAAGTGGCCGCTTCTGGTTCCCTGCTCAGGTGCATAAGGTTATGACTATAGCTCTTGCCTCTTGTATTTTTTTTCATTTTTTCCATTTTTCTCCATTGCTCAACTGTTAAATATCTTGACCCGATGTAACTTTGGTTGCAGATAAATATGCATCTGTACTATTATGATGCCTTAGTCAGCTATGACTCTAGTACAGACACCTTTAGAACAAGGTATATCTGGACAGAATTCCCTCCTACAGAAATAAGTTTTCTGCCTCTGCAGAGTTTATTGCTCAATTGTCATATATATTTTCTTGAACTCAAAAAGTATGTGTGCTTTCTTCTTTAATTAACAGGTCTCCAACTGGCGGGTGGCGAATGATTGAGCAAAATCTTGGGTGGAGTAGATTGAGAATATCCCCGGTTGAGACTTCTCCACTGGATCTTTATATGTCTAACTGTTTGAATGATTTGAAACCTGGGGATTATATTGAGATTCAGATGAGAAAACGACGAGAATTTCTTTACGGTTAATTCACTCTCCTCAAAGAGCATATGTTTTTACTTTTTACCCTTTATTTTTCTTATCAAAGTTCCCTTTTATGTAGATTTGATAGATTAAGATGGGCAGATAGGCATAAATTTGTATTGAATTCTTCGTCTCCTTCAGTCAGTGGTATATACGTTGTAATAATTTTTTATGAATGTGTGATAGATTGGCGGTTTGGCGTTATTGGTCATTTAGATTCATGTGATGAGGATGCAAGTCATTGCCGTTGCCAATACAGTGGTGAGATTCAACCATGAACAACCTTTTTCTTTTGGTAGAATACAGTGTTACTTTCTTAATCAGTAGAGTAGTGACCATATGAGATTATGATAATGAATCACAGTTTCTGGTTCATAGATATGTTGATAGTGGAATTCAAGCAATATCAACGTGGGTCGGGATGTAGACGAGCAGTGCTAAAGAGAAGCGTGTATGAACAACAAGGGTATAGACTTTGCGATTATGGCGGAATCAGAAAACTAGAAAACGAGGAGATAGAGAGCTGGATCAGCCACCGCACAACTTATTTTGCATAACACCTTCATTGTGATGGGTTAAAATCCGGTTATGTTGGTGCAACCAATTTTTTTTCGAACCAAATCTGTTTTGTCATAGTCCTTCAATTGTGCTCCATATAATTCAAGTCATTTTTCAGGGAATTGAATTTCCAAGTTTGCTGGTTACAAGGGCGTTATTTAGCCATATCAAGAATAAGTACAATGATAATCAGTCATTGATGATTAGGGAAATAATATCATAAAAATTGCTTCTTTTTTTTACTGAAGATTCAAATCGTTCCAATTCAAAAAGTAACACCAACAAATGTTCTAATTGAAGTCATTTTTGACCTTCACAAAATTAAATACAGAAATTTGATAGCCGGCCATAATGAATAATAATATTACGTTATAGACGAAGTTTGATACTTGGATGATTACAAATTTACAAGAACGTTATTTGTCATGATTGTTCCCTTTGCACGGGTTGATTTGACGTAATTTGAGCCCATGATTATTCAACGAAATTCTACATAAAACAAATCATGGCCTCCGATTTCTCCATGTCACCCCTTCACCATGCCGTGGTAGACCAAGAAACAGCAAGGAAATAGCAATACTTGAGCTGAGAAAACAAAGGGAGAGAAATATGATACATCCACTGTATTCTTTACACATTTTTTACTATTCACTTTTAATTATTAATATATTATAAAATAATAATAATAAAGAATAATAATGTGATAAATAATAATAAAATAATAAATATAAAATGAATATCATTAGCCTAATATATACCCCCTTGCCATTTTTCATAACCTACGTTAGGTTAAATCAATTGGATGAAAGAGCAAGACTAAAAGAATCCATAGTCGAGTTAAACTTAAAATCAAATACAGTGTTAATTTCTATCTGATGGCAATAGAGAAATGTTCAAGTTCAACACCCAAAAGCAGGGTTTCTCTGTTGGATTTGCCAACCTCAATCTTGGAATGCATTCTGGAATGGCTTTCTCCATCTGAAATATGCAAAGTAGCAACTGTTCTGCGGTTTTCTAAGGGAGAAATGCAGAAGTGAGCATTTATGGGGAAACTTGACGAAGCAGAAATGGGGGAGTGATAGGCAATGTTGCTTATCGAGAATGGCAATGGTTCGTAGATTTTAAGAACAGAGCAAAATGCAAAAATCCTTTGGAAAAATCGGGGTCATTAATTAATAGTGATTGGCGCGTTTTGATTGTTGGGTAATACTAGAAATATTTCCCATTTCCAGATGATTCTGTCATGGGATGGCTTGCTGTATCTCTCTTGATAGTGGCTTGTTTTGGTTGACGAATATGTAATTAATGCTTTGGACTTAATTAATTGCTGGCTCTAGCTATATTCAGATTAGTTAGTACAGTACTTGTTTGCAGAGTGATGGCACCAGGTCCAACTGGCATGATGCCTTACTAAGTTATGACTTTCAAACTGACACCTTCCGAGCAAGGTATTCAACAATATCAATCAACTTTCACAATTCTTTTCCAGGAGTTAACTGCACGTCATATATATAATTCTTTAGCAGGTACCCACATGATATGTGGCGGAAAACTCAACAAATATAGCATGGGATAAAGTGAAAGCGCCAGCAGTTGATGTTTCTCCATATGTTGTTCATGCCTCTGATTGTTTAAATCACTTAAGACCGGCGATCATATTGAGATCCAATGGAGACAAACCCAAGAATACCCTCATGGTATGTTTCTAATTCTTCCATTAAGTCAACTCTAATAACATGTTCTTGCCCATGAATTAGTCACTATAATTTGCTTCTACTTTAAGATTATTCATAGTTAAGAATCATTGTCTTCCTCTATGGTCATATCTTTTCAATGAATGTATTCCATCTATAGATGGTGGTAAGCATTAATTGGTCACCTGGACGCATGTGATAGCCAATGGGCTCGCTGCCGTTGCTGCTACAATGGTGATTGGTGAGAAACTCTTGTTTGATTTGATTAATACTGTCAAGTATAAGTTTTTTTTTTTATGATTAATTTGATCAATAAAAATAATTCAGACTTGCTGCCTTGTACTCATCAATTTGATTTAAAAATAGATGATGTCTTACTATATTGCGTTGCTGATAGATATGTTGATTGTGGAGTTCATAAGAGTACCCCAATGACTCACCCTGGAGAAGGGTTGTGCTAAGCAGAAGGGACTGTAATAAGGAACAAGGCAATGAATTCGATGGCTTTTATGGGGGAATAAGAAAGCTCCAAAACCAAGAGGAGATAGCAAGGTGGAAGAAGGAGATTCTTGCTCTCTGTTGTACTGATTAAGAAGAGATATAGCTTTGGGGATTTGTTCTTATTTAGATCTATGCAAGCCATCTTGACTGAAATCTGTTAACTCTTCCATTATCTCATTCATTTTTTTTATGAGAATTATATCTAGCAACTTAATTTTTTGTTTGTTTTTCCTTTTAACACCAATGGAGGCTCAAAGCCTACAACCTAAAATTACCAAAAAGTAAAAGCATGTCATTTTAAACTTTCACCCGGATAACATGCAGCAAGAATGGTAAAATTGCCTCCCAAATGGAACCATAAGGATCTTGTGGTTAAGATTTATATGAAAGCAAAGAAATAATTGAGCTGCAAAGTCAGTCCTCGCATTCTTGAATGTTTTAACAATTCGTATGGCTCATAAAAATACTTTATATCTGTTTGGTTTAAACTTTAAATGCATTGAGTGGGTCCAACTAACTCGTCTGATCAATTAGTTGGAGTTGGAAATATACATTTGTGTCCTTCCTAGTTCCTACCCATTTGCTGGAAAAGTCCACACAGCCTACACTACACATCGAGATCCTCACCAAGTAATTGCGAAGAAAATAAAATAGTGGTTTCCTTGTGCTAATGCCATCTATTTTATATGTACTTTGGTGGGAAAATCAATGACGATTTGTGGTGAACGGTGATCCTTAAGTAAACTGTTGTACCGTTCCTTAGAGTGAAGGTCATGTCACCTTAAAGTTCATAACCTTTTTTAATTAATACCACTTAAGATTATATCAATTCATGTGTGCATAAGTATAAAACCCCTTTTCTCTTCCCCTCTAACGAAGAAAAATAATATAGAAGTTGTAGGTGACCTTTTTGCCATAATGGATTTCTTGACCACTAAGTTGTTCCTGTTGGTTTCTTTCAGCAGTGGCATGTGGATCCCATTCCCTTGTGCTTTTGATGACACCTCATGAAAGCTGCTGTCCCAAATCCAATAGCGCTGGGTTCCTTTATAAGCAAAATGGGAGAATGCTTGAGATTTGAGAATATTTTTCAAGTGCTTGGTTACCTAAGCACAACTTTAGTGCTTGCTCCAAAAACAGGGATGCTTCATAATATCATACTCCAATAAAAAGCATAAATGCCACTGGCTAGTCTAGTTATCCATTAATAGTCTAGCCCTAATTTCATTGGAAGGCTTTGTTATCAAATTTAAGTATCAAAGGTTACTCGCCAATCCACTATAGCTAATTTCATGGGCGTTCTTAAAATATTAACAAGCATCTATTTATACTTTATAGGCGTGGAAGGCCCATTTTGCCCAATCCTTAGCATAGCAATTAGAATTTATGGGAAGAAGCTATTTTTGTTCGCTTGACAAATGCATATAGATATAAGAGGAAAAGATATGTTAATGGGACACCACAGAATATTTGGCAGTTGAATGAGAGATCACGCGATCACTTTCACTTTTTGGATTATTTGCCACACAAGCAATTTGCTGCATAAGCTCAGTTACCAGTTACCAGTTACCAGTTATAAACCTTTCTTTTGTAAAACGTTAGCTTTGTTCTTCTTATTCTAACTTTGAGCCATAATAATATTCAAGCAAGTCGCAGTAATTTCTTTTCCTTCCATTTCACGTCAATTCATTACTTAAAATTAGTGCCATCAAACCAATCAGTATAAACATTGTAAAAAGATATATGGTGGCCTACTCGGCTGTCTACCAAAGATATGGGGCACCATAATCAAATTGGCTTTCCTATTTAACAGGGTTTTTTATTTGACCCGTATTCTCCAATTATTAGTTTCCCCCACCTGCTAGTCCTAGATATGTAACAAATCACGCTATGGAATTTCATCAAACAGAAACAGTATTACTTTATTTTCTAAAGTGCACAATAAAAGGACATAATATTGAAGCTGTATAACAACCTTTTCAAGGAAAGAGGCCTAAAAGCTAAAAGAATTGGTACATGAAAGTGTCATAGTATTTTTTTTCTTTAAAAATTATCCTTCTTGGTCCCAATATTCAATTTTGGCCTTCGAAATACATGATCCAATATGCTTATCATTCAAAGGTAGTTGCCTTAAGTGAATGCTAGACAACGTGCATTTAGTTGAGGGCTGTCACCGTTCAACAAGAAGCCAGCCACTTAGCTCAATTGAAATAAATAAACTGAATGAATGGATAAAATGACCAATCAAAATCTTCTCACAGCTATAAATTTTTTTATATCAATTTTTTTATGTCTCACTTCTCGACTATGATGATAATTAAAAAAATTTAGCCAATGCTACGGAATCATAAGAATTGCGTGTAAAAGTATATGCTTTATGGGAATGTTACATGAGCAACAATGTCCACATTTTTGGCAGCATTAATAGTTAATACTAATGAGTAATGACTAATCTACTGCGAATTCACGTCATTTCTCCATCTTAAGGAAATTAAATATAGCAATTAGACATTTAAAGTAATATTGCGAGGAAAGCAATATGGGCTGGCTTATATATAATTAATGTAGAGAAAAACAAAGTGTGAAGACGTTGGAATCATCATAGATGTACAAGGTGGAGATTAGAGGCCCCGTGTCCCTTACGCGAACATAGTAATAAATGGATGATTTTTATGAGGTCGTATTCAATACAGTGTCACATTTCGGTTCTTCAAGGCTGCAACTTTCATGGTCTGGGTCTGTGGGTGTTGGAGTTTGGTGGAAGTTAGGCAAATGAACAGGTAGACTTTTATGGCGTTATGACAAATCACATTGACACTCACCTAAAGCTAACCTCACCCTGCAATTCTTTAAACCCCTCAAAACCCATCATCATTCTGTTAATAGTCCCTTTCTTCTCTTCTTTACACAAGCACGCCACTCACAGATTCACACGAGGCGGGTTGTGATAAAGGTTTAGACTTTAGATGAATTCAAGGGGCCCCACTTGGTATTTCGGTGTCATCTTCATCATACATCTCTGTGTTAAGCTTTTGTTGTGTCCATTTTGATCCGAATTAAGACACTTGTTGGTGTCTAATTCAAACCTACCCTGTTGGTTTCTCCCTCTTTCCCTAGATTTTAGCTTGATATTCCCAGATTCATATATTTAGACAAATGGGTCTATTGGTTTTGATTCCCCGTGTCTTTTTTCATGGATCATCATCAGTGTAATCTCACCAAATAATGCTTAGTTTCTCCCTCTCAAAATCTCTCCATCAATCCAGTGACAGCTGCCTCCCACTGCCCGTACGTTTTGGTTCTCTCATTTGTGGGAATTCACTGTATGGAGATGCCAATGCATTTAAGAAGCATCCTTGATGTTTGTTCTGTGCTCAATGTGGAAGTACTTTAACTACCAGCTGTGAAGCTTGTCGGTTGTGGAGTCTACCCAAGTCCTTCCCTGAAAGCATTTCATTAAAGCACTGAGCTCGATAAAACCGTCGGTTTCGCCAAACCAGCAATTTCGTCTTCCATCGGCGGATCTTATTTTTCTCAGATAAATACCATTTTCAGTCTGCTTAATATATTGTTGCTGTAGATGAAAGACCAAGCATTTGTCATGTCCTCATTTGCATTGAGTTCCAGCTTTGCTCCCTCTGCCAATCTCAAATAGACCCGTTTGATAATTATTCAATTACAATGCTTTACTTGCTAATATCTTTTGTCTCCTTCGTTATCCTTTCTAAGTCCTTTACCAGCAAGGCACTCTCTGCTGGAGGGAATGGGAGAAAACTAGTGTTAACTGGGTTTTGGGCGGAACTATCAAGTTTACCAATTTTTCGGATAAAAAAAAGCAGCATTGCTCTTAGTTTCTTTCAGTTCCCTCTAACCATGCCATTGAAGAAGAAAATTTTAGTATCCAAGGTGGAGAATGAGAGTGAGGCAGGCAAGGTTTCCCTCTTGGATTTGCCTGAACTGCCATTGGATCGTATCCTCGAGCGCCTTTCGCCTGATGACTTATGTAGTGTGGCAGCAGTGTGCACATCTCTTAGGGATAGATGTCAAAGTGATTATTTATGGGAGAAACACATGAAGCGGAAATGGGGTAAAGTATTTGGTGATTCTGCTTATAAACAATGGCTATGGCATATAGCTTCCAGAAACAGAGAAAAAATCTTCAATCAACGCAATCAGAAAGGCCTATTTGCCTCCCTTCATGGTTTTCGGCCCTTTCTATGGATTAAATCGAAATCGAAAAATGGCAGCCAGCCAAGGAGTTCATTACCAGATGATTCTATTATGGCTTTGTATCTTTCTCTTAAAAGTGGGAAGTTTTGGTTCCCAGCTCAAGTCTATAACCGTGAGGTAATTGGTAGCAGCAAATCTTAATTATAACTTTTGAAGGTTGCTTTTATATATTTGAAAAAACAATGCATTAGATCCACCAATATTCTGAATAGCGATTCTGCTTTCTGGATTTTATGTAATTGTTCATATCCTACCATTTTCAGAATGGTCATGCTGGGTTCATGCTCTCGTGTTATGATGCACAACTTTGCTATGACTCTGGAACTGACACCTTCCAGGCAAGGTATGTGGAAAGGTTGACTTCTTCAAAAACGAACTCATTTGCCAATCTACTTGTGTGTCTACCGGTCATCTGTCCAAGTGGTTAGATTTAAACAGCATAAACATAAACTGAATGCTTCCTCCTTGTCAGCTCGAAAAAAAAAAAATTACAGTCTGAGTATGCTAATCCCTGCTTGAATTTTTAATGCTTGATAAGCTCATTCTATGTCATAACCCTCTCTTGAGCTCAAAAAAGATGCTGCTTTGCGTAGGTACTCACCTCATGGGCGATGGGCAACTGAGGAAAATATACAATGGGACAGGCTGAG
This sequence comes from Ceratonia siliqua, assembly GCA_034509205.1. Lineage (NCBI taxonomy): Eukaryota > Viridiplantae > Streptophyta > Magnoliopsida > Fabales > Fabaceae > Ceratonia > Ceratonia siliqua. The sequence goes on along the minus strand of JASKGM010000013.1, from coordinate 9,146,608 downwards.
AATGCCACCGATTGACATTTGTCCTCATGTTCTTCATATATCTGACTGTTTAGACGACTTAAGACCTGGAGATCATATTGAGATCCAGTGGAGAAGAAACGAGGAATTTCCTTATGGTATATTTCATTACGTTATGCTCTTTCCAAATTCCTGTCCAAACAGGATTTTATTTCTAAACTTCTTATTTTTGTGCAAATTTTTGTTATGCTTTGGATTAGTTTCTCAGCTATCTGACGTCCAGGGGTCCACTATACTTTTGTCAAATAGAAGGAATATTAATGTGAATTTGGTCAATATACGAGTTCAATTACCTGCTTGGCTGCTTGTAATATTTTTTAAATGATGTGCTATTGTAGGTTGGTGGTACGGTGTCATTGGTCATTTGGAATCATGTCCAGGGCATGGGAATCATTGCCACTGTCACCATGGTGGTAAGAGAATCGACTTGTACCAATTAATTCTAGTTTTTTTTTTTTTAATTTTATTGAGTTTCCATTGTTCTATAGTTAACATAATATTCAACGTTCTCATACCGTTCTGATCATGGATACAGTGGGATTTAGACTGTTATGATATGTTGTAAAGATAGACTATTACTGTCACATGTCAAGTTTATATCAGGAATTTCACTTTTTTTAACAAACAATATGATTATAATAATCATTTTTACCTTTTTTAAAAACTGCTCATTCCATATAATTGAGGTAAACTAATATGCATAAAGCATGTGCTTTTCTTCATATTTTTCTCATTATTTATTTGGATTCATCAAACTCCACTCTTTTCCTCAGATAATTATTCTTCAAATTTCCCCTCCTTTTCCTGTAATACATAAGGCCTCTGAAAAGGAGAATGGTCTTGTTCAGGCCAACGGATTACAGTGAAATTAGCTGAACCTCTAAGGGAACACAGATGAGATTTCATAAAGCATTACTTTCTAGAACTGTAGAATGTGACTCTGCATGGCATGACAAAAAGTTTCAGATTGTTTTTCCGTTATGTCACGCCATAACCATAAGATACTTGGGCTGAAGAGGTGGAATGCATTTATATGTTAAAATAGCGTCTACTCCAATTGAAACATACTATTAGTCCAAAAACACATGCCTTTTTGCTTTACATTTGGAGATGAGTTAGTTCTTTTCTTGTCTTTGTACATCATTTATTTTTATTTCATTTCTCCCACCTCTCACAAACAAAGGCTTGATTGTGTCCATGGTAGCCTCCTTAATTAAAGCACTAGCATCTATAACCTGTGCTAAACTCTTTTCACCCTTTTCAAACCTGCAATTCCCCATCTGGTTGATATAAACATATTTTAAGATGATTACCTCACAAAGAAGTATTGCTGACAGATACGGTGATTTTGGAGTTCAACCAGTACACCCCTGGTTCCCGATGGAGACAAGCGGTGATAAACAGGAAGCACCATAGAGAACAAGGCAACGAAGTGGATGGTTTTTACGGGGGAATCAGGAAGCTAAGAAATGAGGAGGAGATCACAAGGTGGAAGGACCTCTGGCCAACCAGAATTGTGGAATAGCAGGGTTGTTAGGTTAGAACTTTGTAAATTAATCAGCCCCCCTTCCCAAGATGTGAGGGACGAGTTTTACTCACTGAATGATGTCATCCTAGCATACCGAGTCATAGACTACATAATTTTGATCGCATTGAAAGGGTACATTGGATTAATACAATGCAATCACTGTAACTTAGTACCATGACATAAAAGCTATTGTATATGTTACTTATAGTCTTCTTACTTTTTGTATTGTATGACAATTCTGAAGTCTCGAATAAAAGCATTTCTATCTTAACTAATGGAAGAACAATAGTGCAGACACTTGTTTAGCTGAAGAAGATGAAAGATTCATTAGTATCTACAATGTGATCAGTTTTGAAGCCAAAGGATTTCTGATACAGGCAAAATAGCTGTTCATGACATAAATCCTTGCAGGGACCCTTTGGCTCCAAATTAACCTTGGAAGAAAAGATAAGACAAGGGGAGTGAAGGCTGAAATTTGATGGGTTCACGAAATATTGTTCTTTGTTTCCTTAGTGGAAACTAATGTGAGAGACTAACCTAACAAACTCAACCGGAAAACATATTTTATTAAAGATCATAAGCACAGACTAAAAAACCGAAAGAACAAGGAAAGATGATTTCGATGTCATGATGGCCTTAACAAAGGCTGTTAACCTCCATAAACATGGAAGCTTAAACAACATGAACTGTGGCAAATCTTGCAAAAACAGCTGCTTCTTGAACATAGTTATCAACCTATGTCTCCAACCAACTTATTGAGCTCCATTGGAATCAGCCCCCAGTATCTACTTCAAAATAAATATAATTCTAACTCTTGGAAATTGACATTTCTGCTTCTGACTTCAATGCTATGGGTTTTATCGTTTCTGCAGAAGAATCAATTGAATAAGGGACACTGCAAACAGCACTGCCCTTCCTCATTCAGGACAACCACTACCACAGCCTATTAATTACTCAGTTCATTTCAAATAATACTGTAATCATTTTAAAAATTTTAGTTTATATCAAATTCTATCATTTTATATTATTAATAAAATATTAATAATTATTTTTAATTTTATTCTTATTTTTAATAAAATAACAAGAATTTAAATGAATTTTAATAATAATTTAATCTTTATTATTAAATTTATTTAATAACTTTTTTAATTTATATGTCATTATTATACGTCAAATAAAAAAAATAGAGTACATGATAAAACTCTCACAAATTTTAACACAGCCATGATTTTAAGCCATATTATTATTATTATTATTTAATATTTTCCATCTTTTAGAGTCATGGACTCCTCAGGAAGCTTGTACTGGACAAGAATCAATTTTAATTTATTAGATAATATATATGCCTAATCTACTATAATCATTTCATTTTGTATACCAAAAAAAACGTCCGCACAGACGTAGATTGTTTCAAGGAATTGACCATGACGCTTTAAACACATCTAATTACTTATTCTACTAAGTAATATATTCATGTTTATGGATTAAAAAATGGTTCGGGAGAATACTAAGTTTTGACTATATAAGATTTGATTTTATATTACATAGTACCATCACTATATGTTGCAATGTTTTATATTTTTAATTACAGATTCATATTTTAAATTGCATCCATTGCAAGAGACTTTTCTAAAGAAGTTAACTCTTTCAGTGAGATGAATAAGAATCACTTAGATTAGTGCGATGAAGTTTTTTTTACTCACCCTCCTTTGAGGGGTAAAAAATAAAAAAGGCTGACGGAAGATCGCAAAGAAGTCAAGGGCTTCTTAATTTTAATTTTTATCTTTTTCAATCATATCTGCGTCAATGGAACACATACTAGTCTGAAATTTACACCACTGCGAAGCACTAGAACAGTAGAAGAGAGGGAAAAGGTGCGAGAACAACCCAGGGAGTCTGAAACTAAGACCAAGACGTAGACGCAGGAAAATTACACAGCAAAGGTTATTGCTTTCTGCTTCACTGTGAAGATGAACGGGGGCCCATCTGGTTTCAGTGCGTACTGTCTCTTTTTCCGAAGTCAATAATCATCTGGGTGTGCATGTAACAAAGATTTTCTCAGATTTATAATCAAATGCTCGTCTTTGTATCTTACAGCTAATGCTCCCGTCACAAGGACTTTCATTATCGCCTCAGCGCTTTTCACTATCTTCTTCGGGATCCAAGGCCGTTTCAACAGTCTGGGTTTGTCCTATCAGGTGCTCTTGCCTATTTGTTTGATCTATTTTATTTTCTGTAATTAAGTCAATGGTGTCGGATAATTCACTTTTAGATGTAAATGCAACTTAGTTTTGCGTTCTACGTTCAAACTGATCGTTTTTATGTTCGTTAGAATTTAGAGATGAATTGGGAATTTCAATATGAAAATTAACTTTGATGCCCGGGATTTTTGTTATTACTCCTTGAATGTTAAGTTTAATTATGAATTGGATTGCCTTGAAATTGGGTCACTGATACTTTTAACTACCATTATCAGGTGCCAGATTACCTGGCATGCTATTTTTCAATGTGTGATGATAAGGTCATAAAATTGATCTCACATAAAAATTGTTGTGAGGATCATGCTAGCAATAAACAAGTCTGGAGGAAGAATAAATACTAAGATTCTTCTTACTCTTGTTCATTATTGTACATTCACGCTTGGAACACCGCACACTGTTATCACCTGCACCCCCCGGGCGGGGGGGGGGGGGGGGGGGGGGGGGGGGGGGGGGGGCG
>JASKGM010000013.1:9128233-9142334 GCA_034509205.1 Ceratonia siliqua | reverse complement strand
AACCCCCCCCCCCCCCCCCCCCCCCCCTCTCAAAGAAACAAAACGACATTTGCACATTATACATTTATTGCATATTCTTATATTGCTTGCTTCCTGACAGGATATTTTTGGAAAACTTCGCCTCCGGAAGTTGATTATGTCCATATTTGCGTTTTCATCTACACCAGAGTTGATGTTTGGACTGTTTCTACTATACTATTTCAGGGTCTTTGAGAGACAGATAGGTTCCAATAAATACTCGGTAAGTAATTTTTAAGTTTAAATTCTGGATTCATTGGGCGACCACTAGATATATTTTCAGAACTAAGTTCTGCTTGATCAAAATTTGAGAAATAGAATAGCATATGTTTAGTTAAGTTTGATACACATCACCCTGTAATACAATTGCTGAATCACTTTTATGTTGCCACTGCCACCACCATTGTTACCTCTCAAAAATAGCTACTAGTCCATCATGAACATTTGCATTATGTGTGACACATTGTGAAGGCTATCATCTCCACAATTTAGTGCTGTACTCTACAGTTCACTGCAATTGTTATTCTATTTGTTTATCTTTTCAAATACCTTTTGCTAAAATTATAGCCATTTTCCCTTAGTGTACCCTGTATGTTGTTTTGAAATATCTGCAATCCTTATGCAGGTCTTTATCATGTTCTCCATATTAATTTCTCTGCTGTTTGAGGTCCTTTCTGTAGCACTCTTAAAAGGTATTCATTCTCAATATAAGTCTTTATCTTGCTTTTTACTTCTTGAATTTCTGTTTGATTAATCTCTTTTCTGTCATGATAGCTTTTGCTTCATCTTTTTGTTTCTGCGTGGTACTTCTGTTCATGTGTTTAGTTTTCCTTCTTACTGTTTTCGCCTCTGTTTTTTACCCTTTTTCATTTGCTGAACTTTTTCAAATACCCATATAACAAGGAGCATATATTAGAAAGCAAGATATATGGTTATCCTTTTATAAGATACCTCCCAGAACCAACACTACAAACAGTCAACGGTCAGGTTTGTGTGAGTAGCTTGTATGGCAGTATAAGTAAATGGATTTTAGTACATTTGATGTTATACAACCTGACCTTTTGAATTTATTATTCCTAAATACCTAATATGAAATGGTCATGGCTTAGATAATAAGTAGGTATAACCACGCAACTTGCACTATTTGACTACTAAATATTACCATATTCATCATATGACTATTTTAATTTAAAATGCCTATAATTAACTTGTTAAAATTGGTTTTGGGTTCACTCTGATGGTGGGTGCTTTGAGTTGGATGCTCTTTAGGGGTTCTGAGCAGGAGTTGGTGAGGGGTCTGCTGGTACGCTTAGAGAATGTGGAAGTTCCACATTTGCATTTGCAGATGGAAATATGTTTCTGCCTGAGAATTGATTCTTAAATGTGTTTTCTCTGGTTCAGCTCTGAGTCTGTGTCTAATCTTGATTTTGCTTGCAATTGGTCCTATATATTGGCATGTCTAAGGACACGGATACAAAAATATAAGTGAGTATATAGGCATAGTTTCTCTAGTCATTCTTGTAAATCTAATACTCGCCAAAATGACTAGATGTTTAATGCATTTTTAGATGACAAGATGCTGAGTTTTTCTTCCCTCTAATTTTAGACTTTTGATTTTATATGGTTACTGTAAACACTAGGACGTCACGTTGTGACAGTTACCCTTAGGCCTCTATATTATTGCATGACAGAATAGTGATTGCTTCCTTGTGCAACAAGTACTGAGCTTACCTAAGATTTAGTCTCTTAAACTTATATTACTTGATTATAATTTTGGAACTGGGCGAGTTTTAAAATAATGATAGCAAAGTAAAAAGCCAAAACTTATATTTTAAAGCTTATAAGTTGAGTGCTGAATTTTTAAGAGTGCCAATGCTTTCATGATGGTTCACTGGAGGTATTCATGGGGATAAGGTTGTGCTTAATTGTAACTGTTGACTGGAAAAAATAAGGTTGGAAAACACTTTACTGAAAAAGGGGAGATATATGAGAATTGCTCCCTGAGCATATGGCTGCTTAACTGCTTATCCCTGAAGCATGCAGATAGGAAGTTCTTTTGCATATGATTGTAATAGCATCACAATAGTTATTTAATTATGTACACAGAAGCGAGTGGAAAGTGCATGAATCATGGCTCTGCTTGAATCTTAATTACACCCAAAATCAGCTTTTTGTAGGTGTGTCAAAACTGCACACAACATGGCTACATCCACACTTAGCCACTGGCATATTTCACCTGGCTTATGGCTAGTATCAAAAGTAAGGTGACAACACTTAAATACCAAATTATCAACACTTTACAAATGAGTGTTTTGAAGGCCTAAGAAGTCACTTATTTAGTTAGTGTCTGTTAGAAGCCACGAAACATAAATTGAAATAGATGGAAACACTGTAACTATATGGAATAAATATCAAATTGTCATAGCAATACAACACAAAGAACTACACTGATACTTCTCTGATCAACACTACAGCTACTTACGTACACACCAGTAATTATATGGAATAAATATCAAACTGTCACAGCAATACAACACAAAGAACTACACCGATACTTCTCTGATCAACACTACAGCTACTTCCTTACACACCAGAAGCACAGAAATAGAACACAAACTGGAAAGAACATACAATACACAAAACCAGCGCTTATGGTGGCCGGCAACTCCCAATCCTGGTAATTCGAGACCCTAGGGATCTCCTTCAACCAATTCCCAATTTCTCTGTATATCCCCCCTGCCCTTCTCCCTCTGTATTTAACCCCCTTTCCCTGGATAACTGATAGCCCACAAATGCCTGCTCCTTAGTAACCACCTGCCCATTATTAACTTCCCCAGTTAGATAGGTTCCAACAGTGGCCAAGCATTATAGACTTAAAATCAAAACTTCAACTTCCCAGGAGCTGACTCTGCTTTCCAGCTTCAAGGGTGTGGGTAGGTTTGTTCAGTAAAACCTAAACAGAAAATCCCCATGGCTAGAATGAAATATTTATATACTTTAGAAAACTCAAGAATTAAAGGTTATCTCTTGTAGTGTTCTCAGCTATAGTCTTGCTTTCTGGCGTGCTGAATGATATAGGCATGGCCTGCCAGTAGTTCACATTGTGTAGCTTCTAGATACTCTTTTAATATTTGCATATGTTAGGATTAAAAGTTTATGTTTATTGTGTGATTAATTACATGTTGCTTTATGCACTATGTCACAAAGTATATTGCATTTCTGAAAATCTTATTTTGAAAATGTTTTCACTCTTTGCAGATCCTACAGCAAACTTAGTCACCCCCGGACCTTATGGTCTTATATTTGCTTCATTTGTACCCTTTTTCTTTGACATTCCAGTTTCAACGCGGTTTCGTATATTTGGTTTCCACTTCTCTGACAAGTCATTCATATATCTAGCTGGTCTTCAGGTAAAGTACTAGTGAATTATGTGTGCTTATACATAAGTTTTCATAACTTAATCTATTCATGTCCCAAACAGTCAGCGACTAAATCTACTTTATTTTATTGAAGCTTCTTTTATCATCATGGAAAAGGTCTATCTTACCGGGGATGTGTGGCATCCTAGCTGGTTGTTTGTACCGTTTAAATGTCTTCTTTATCCGTAAAGCAAAGGTAATTATCATTTGGGATTTTTTTTTTTTTTTAAGAAATCACGTGTCAGCACATTTGGATAGCCTGATAATTTTCTAATCCTTTTATTATGTGTCACCACCTTGAAATTTGTTTTAAGGTAAAACTCATAATTAGAAATCTTACATTGTACTAGTGTAGCTGAGGCTTATGTTCTTGTCAGAGATGTATGATGATAAAATTAGGATTGTGTCTAACAATCTTGACTCCCCATGACACTATACACTTCATTCTTTTTCAAGGAAGAAGACATCTGTCTGTGTGCATGTTGTATATATGTGGTTTATACCTGTCTTCTTTTCCAACATTTTATTACTTTTATTCCTCCACTATGGAAATGTAACTACAGGGGTTTAAAAGTTAGTGGTACCTTAGTATGTAGATGGTTATGTTTTTCCTATTCTTTACTCTTCTCTCCCAATAATCTGAATCTATCATTTTGTTTTCTAGGATAAAGGTATTCAAAGACTACGAAAATATTGCTTGTTATACTGCAATTATTTGATTACTATTGTTATTAACACATGATTGTGCTTATGTCATCCTGCCTTACAGTTCCCAGAGTTTATTTCCTCATTTTTTTCCCGGATTTCTTTGCCATCTATGGGGAGTCTGCGTTCAGCATCAACAAGGAATGTAGTGGGAAATATACCATCCTATCCAGCTCGCCAAATGGAGGCTAGTTTTATTTTGTGCTTGTAACTGTTTCATCATTTGGGTTGCATACTTTAGGCAGCTATGCATTTATGATTTTAATAACAAAATCAGTTTTTATGCAGCCATAAGGTTAGCAATTGGGTTTTATATTTAGCTATGTCACAGAATGGGATTGATACCCTTTAAGCACAATGCTATTAATATTCATAGGCATACAAGGGCCTTTCTTGAATACTCATTAAAATCTCGAAAGGAAAATCTTTTCTAGTATTACATTTTCAGTGCTTAAATTTTTTAACACTTAACATTACAGCTTCTGTTAAATACTCATTGTATGTGAACATCTCTTGGTCCATTATATAGGGAGGAAGCTATATGGAATATATATGATTATGAATTTTTGACAATTAATATTATTTTGGCTGACTTAATAACGGTCTAATGGTTGCAGAGGAACTACCCTGCTCCAGTGCAATCTGCCCCAGAACCACCGGAGGACTCTATCGCTACACTCGTCTCTATGGGATTTGATACGAATTCTGCTAGACAAGCACTAGTGCAGGCCAGAAACGATGTTAATGTGGCCACAAACATCCTACTCGAAGCACAGTCCCATTAAAACTCTTGATTTTATGCATAAATGAAAGCCTAATTGTTTTAAATGGATAGATGGAAGCCCAATCATGTAGTCTTGGAAATTCACTGATTCCTGATGTGATGATGGTTTAGATTATGGCAAACTCCCAACGTTCCCGGTATCATCCCCAAGGGTTCCTCCTTTTCTTGCCATCTGTTCAAAGTTTATATTTGAATATGTCCCCACCTTTACTTGAATCTTTAGATATCCATTTCAGGATTGGTATTGTTAGTTGAATGAGAATTAGGATCCTGTAAAAATTACTTGCACAATATGGAAAGCATGCGCATTTGTTTATTTATTTGTAATGTGAATCAGATCCCCGTAGTGATAGGTTCCTGTGTGCAGATTGTTTTGGCACGTCCTGGCTGATCTGTGAAACCCACGAACAATGAAGCTCTGGCTACTGGCTAGCTCTTCGTTCTGTCTACAGTGATATTCCTAGTTAACACTCCGTTTCCTCTGAAAGGACAATAATTCTTACATTACCCGTGGCAATGCAATAGGAAGGTTAGAATTAAATTTCTTTGTTTCTTTTGGGGTCTAAGTTAACTATTATTATTTTTTTTTGTAAATGGGAGTAGAGAGGATTGAACTTAAGAATCCTTCTCCAAATGACCATATTCTTTCATTATTACGTTTAATTATATTTCTTGACCCAGCTTTTCAGCAAATGCCCGGTGTTATCGGACCACCTTGTTGAGTTATTTGGGCTACTAGTACAATCCTCCCGGTCTCCTCTCCTTCTTCCCCCACTCTTAGAAATAATGTCAGCAACTGATTTCAGCAAAACTTGAGAGCTCCACCTCCTTAAAAATAGAACCCTCACCTCTGAATTCTCATACTCACCGTTGTACATTCATTTAATTAGTAAATTATAAAAGTTTGAATCTTGTTCCCTCAACTTTTCCCTGAATTAAGGTAATATCAGTAACCATCGTTCTTGTTCTGGGCAAAAGGTGGCCTATTCCGTCATATTCTCGAAATAATTTTTTAATTTTTTATAATTTATTTTAAAATATCAAAAGAAGTTTTTTATTTTTTTAATGTATTTTTAAATATTTGTGTTATAGATTTTTTTTCAATTATTTCTTTAAATAAAAACAAATTAAAAAAATAAAAAATTACTCCAAAAGTAACCATATTCTTCCCAAAATAGCATAGCAATTTACTCCCCTTAAACCCTTTTTTTGGAGCACTAACCAGTAACCAGCATGGCATCGCCACCAGAATTCCCCGCCTGCAAATATAAAAGGGGCCAAGGAAAGGTAGGCAGAAAATGCATTGGTCTTCAAAAGCATTGATGGCTCAAACTCGTTTATTTCGACAAAAAAAAAATCCAGAACCTCCAGATTCATTCAACGTACTGCATGTTTCTTATTCTTTACACCCAAAATCAAAAGCAAAACAAGGATACCAAAATCCAGGGAAAATCCCTTCATGTGTTAAAATCATCAAGCAACCTAACCCACATATTGGAAAACCTGACTCATGCTGGACTATTTACTAGAAACGCATAAACCTTTAATCTCCAACTATAGATCCTGAAGGCTAATAGTCATTCTGAACGAAGCAAACAGTAAAAGGTCTCAATCGCTCTCTTCTATAACTGCATTGGTTGTAGACAATATTGGGAAACTTGAGCAGAATAGAAGTTCAAGGACAAAAGATTTAGCGGAGGTCTCCCGTTGAGGATAAGCATAAAGTTGCGTGGAGCTCTTGGTCAGCAATTACTAAACAGGGCTTATATCCACTCGGCCTTTGTGGATCTGAAAGGCCGGGGTTATCCAGCTTCCACAGCTGCATTGTATGCCTAACCAATTGAAGTTTCCCAAACGGGCGTCACAATGGGCACAGGACAATTTTCCCTCCGATGCACCTTCCTCAACTGAGTTAGAGAGATGTCAGTTTTTTTTTTAAAAAAAAAAACCCGGAAATTGTATGCATGTCTATGTCCATATTATTGTATATGACTAAAAAAGCCTAGATTTCTTTTTTTCAATTCAACACAATTTCCAAAAGAGTAAAATGAATAATTTAAACTACAGCAAGATCAGTTAAATGTTTGCTTACCAGCTTTCATCCATCGTAGTGGCTCAATAAATATCGATGAACACTCAGATTCATTAGACTTGCTAAAAAGGTTGTCACTTCTCCGCTTCTGCCACTCACTATATATCTCACCCTCGCCCGGAACATGATCTACAACATGATCCTTCAATGCAACCACCCTTCGGCACTTCTTACAGCGATATGTAGGGCTACGATTATTTCCTACTCTTGGAGCTCCTTCCAGCTCTGAAGAAACTGCAACAGGCATACCAGGATCAGCTCCCAGTTTAGAACTGTCTATCCTCACCCCTGAGTTATAATTCTCACCTGAAAGAATGGGATAAAAAACATCTCTTCTCCTTAGATAACATAAACTAGGAGTGACCTGTTAATTTTGAAGACCTAAGTAGACAAATGTTGAGGATAATGAACACCAAATTATACCTTAAGCAAGAACAATTGGAACAGCTGCTAGTAAGAATATAGTAATTATGAAAACAGTGATACAACTTGATGGCAAAAGGCTCAATCTGTAACATAAGATAACACGAAGAGCCAAGGGAACATAGAATTATAGATTAGGCAATGTGCATAAGGCATTCATAAACTTATTTCTGGGACCTCAACCTTCCCTTCCCCTCACCCAAGCAAAAGAGTTCATTAAACAAAAAAGGGAATTAAAACAGAAGGTGTGGTAACGAGAAGAGTGTCTTGATATTGGAGGCATAAGTGAATGTGATTCAGGATTAACATAGCCAGTTTAATTTGACCATTAAAAGTATCACAAAAACACAGTAACATATACTGAGGGACGTATTTCATTTATTTCCCAAGAGAAAACTGCTACAGATTTATGAATATCATAAAGTTTGAATTAAGAAATTACCAAATTTTCTCTGTAAAATTTGGGAGTGGCAGCAACTTTCAAATTTAGTTGCATGGACATGTGCGTCTTGCTTTATTTATTTATTCTTTTAGAAGAGAAAGTAAAGAAAATTCAGCAAATCGGTTCTTAACTAACTAGCTACCATGGTGAGAGAGGATAACCAAAAATGTTCTTATATGCATTTAAAAAGATTAATAACAGTAAGTGGTAACCAACTATTATAAATTGACATTAATTTTCTAATAATAAGGATATTTTTTAGATAAAGCTTTAAGTTAAATAATTGACATAATTTAAACAGTGGCCCAAGAATAGGAACTGATTGATTAAATATTGTCTCAAGTACCAGTCTACCACTCACGCACAAGTATGCCAACCATGACACTTAAAGCTTGCCTTCTATATAAATAGTTTTAACTTTTGATCATCATCTTTATATTCTCTGTCATGCTAACCATAAAACAAGTTGGATATGAGGTATCACAACAGCAGAGCAGACAGGGAGAAGAAGCTATAGTGCCATACCCAGTATCCTCAGACGAAAGCGCCTGTATATAGAGCTAGACCGATCTACCTTGAAGCCCATTTCCTCAAACATCTTTAACTGAAATAGAAGAAAAATACAAAGAATGCAATCATTCTGATTGGTAGGATATAAAAAGTCATAAAAAATAGCTGCATTATATAAAGTGAGGTTTCATTGCCCACCTGCTCTAGAAAACCATCATTGGGGCAAACAAATTCACAGCTCTTCCTTAATGATTGAAGGGCATCTGCAAGCACAGGAAAATAAATATAAAAGACATGAAAAATAGAATAACATCTAAGTTTGAGAAACAGAGAACTTTTAAAAATGTTACGCTCAAAAAGTAAATAAAAGAAAGGAAAGTAGGCCACAGTGAAGAGACACTACTAGAGACAATGATACTGACGATGATGATAAGGTGAAACAGTCAATAATTTTTTTCCTTTTGGGGGGGGGGGGGGGTGAATCTGCTGCTTTAGTTGCCAGTTCCTTCACCTGTTTTTATATCAGGTTTATGGTACAGGTCGTTTTCACAGTCAAGACTTTCTGATAGTGTAAGTTGGGTTTTCAGAGTAAATTGAAAATTCTAAAGAATGATCCTAATCATGATAAGAAGAAAGCTACTTGCATGTACCAATTTGTGGTCCCAGAAGACTTTAAACAATGTAGCAATAGCGATTCACACCTTCTTGAGATAGATGTTCAGATCTCATCAAATATGCTGTAATGATTGCTGCACTGCAACGAACAAAAACAAAGAAGGGCATAAACCCTTAAGACTAGACAATTCAGAAAGCTGGAAAAGCAATTACAATGTAGGCCTCTTCTGGATCATTTCTGAGATTAATCAGTAAAGAGACACAAGAGCTTACCGCCAAAATTGTTATGAACTAAGGTATGATTGAAAAGTCAGAGAAAAGTATAAAACAAGACCTAATACTGATTCTAATTTCTCGTAGTAAAACTCGAATTAAATATTACAATGCAATACAGTTCAACCATCCTTTTCTTTTCTTTTTTTAATTAGGAGGAATTTTTTTATTATTACTACTTTTTAATAGAAAATAGTTAGGAGGCAAGTAAAAAGTAATGACATGTTCAGCACCCAAATTTCCTAGAATTATTATACAACTCTGACTCTTATTCACCGTCATAAATATTTATAACTAGTGATAGATTGAATATATTACCAGCTATATCAGCTATATAATTAACAGGGTAAGATGGTATGATCCTACAAATTCCACAGAAATTCCACTTAGTTTGGTAAATAGCTTCTGCCCTTAACCACACTGTTGTCATTAACTCATTATCCTTATCACCCTGATGGCACTCCATATTTTCTTTCTCTAGCAGTCTTACTCTCAGTATTGAAATTTAAAGACCCCTCCTTACTTTCAAAAGCCTGCATGAGAGAATTTCATGTAAACGGCTCTATGATGCAACACTAAAAATTTATGTTGATGATGTTAATGCACTTTCCTAAAACCTTTTAAAAGGTTCTATGATTTGCGTAATATTACATAATTAATAAATTACCTTCCTAGAGTAGAGTTTCAATTATTTGTTCTGTTCATCTTCTCTCATAGAATCTGTGTACATAATACATTTGTCACTGTCACCTCCTCATATTTACCAAAATACTCAATATAATCAAACCCACTCCAATTTATTTTCTTGTCTATCAATTCTCAACTTGACTATCCTATTCGATAGCATCATCATATTTTAAACCAGTAGAACTGTATTGCTAGGACTAAAAATACCAAGTATAAGCTAAGTATGGGAAATGACATATGCCTGTAGACTACTCTCAATTGTTTATTGTTCTTTGAGGGAAAGGAAAGACAAAGGAAGAGGCGAAAAGAATCAACAGATGAAACAAAAACAACAAACTTAAGGAAATGGTTATATAATACAACAGGTACCTTCTTGATACTCCAGCAAAGCAGTGCACCAAAACAGAGCCATCTTTCCTACTCCGATCAATAAAATTGAGGCAAGCATCCAAATAATCCAACAAATCTTCATTTTCTGTATCCCTTAGAGGCACAGCCATCCTCACCAACTTCAAATCTTTACCTGCATATTCCAACAAGTACAAAATGGTCTCCGGCGACAAGGGACTCTTTGACATATCACCCAAATCATCATCAGGAGCAGCACCATGACCGCCACCAACATAAACCTTCTTAATTTCCTTTGTGGGGATCGTTAGGCCACTACGCCATCCAGAAAAGAATGATATTGAAGCAGAGCTAAGAACTGATAAAATATGCGTGATTTCAGCACTACCGTTTTGGAGGACCTCCGCTGCAGCACTAATATCACCAATAAATAAATTCTCTCGGACAAGGTAAGGCATGACAGCAGAAAAGCAATGGGTATCGAAACCGGTCTTATATTAGTTTCTTTCTTTTTCTTTCCCTGCAAAATGCAATAGAAGAAGATTAAACTGGGAATGCTAGCTAGCCTAGCTTGGATTGACATTGAAGACAAGAAAATTTGAACTCAGTAGGTATGACAACACATAAATATGTTGATTTTGGTCACAATCATGGAACATAAAACAAACACAGTTCTTTGAGAAGAAGAAGAAGAAGACAAAGAAATGATCACTTTTCCCTATGCTTGACTCCCCCAAAGCGTTGATCAACTAGTTCACTCACGCATGCAATTTTCAATAAACCACATCAACATTAATTATAACTTAAGAACCACCCACTTTTACTTTCTCCCTTGATTTGTGGCCTTTTTTTCTCGCCTACCAAACGGTGTTTATGCCAGAGAAACAAGTAGACCATCACAGAAAAAGAGAGAAAAAATCATAATCCAAAATGAAATTTCATAAAATTACAATCCAAGAATAGAACAATATATTAGACTTTTTTCTCTTTTACAATTTGATGAAATAATAAACGAACCTGAAGATTCGGAAAAATCTGGCGATGGATAGATCTTTCACTCTTGTTGCACTGCTAAAGCTAAAGCTGAAGCAATCATACCCTGTCCTCGAGCGCTTAAATAGCGCTTCGCACGTATAAGAAACTGCTATTGAGGTTGGCATGTGTGATTCGGGCGCTGGGGTTGGGGTTTTTTGGCTCCATACGTGTGAGATATAAGGTTAGCTCCTTTCGCATCGGGATGTGGGTCCATTTATACACTTTCGATTTTACTATGATGGATGACGTGGAAAGATCAAGTCCCTTGGTTTAGACTAAGGATTAATAGTACAAAAATAAATATTTATTAATCTCTATTTCCATTTGCCTTTAGTAGTAGTGGCTATGATATTATGCCTTTCATGACTAGGAATCAATTAATCATGTTTGCAAATTGCAATTGACACAGTTGAAAGCTAAAGCTTCTGGTAATTAAAAGCAAAGAGTTTGTAGCAGTATGTGGAGAATTTTCAGTGGAAAGTGGTCATCTTCAGCTGCTGTAATGTAGCACTAATTAACATAATGAAGAAGGAGACCACAAGCATGCAAATGAGGTATTGGAGATTTGTTAAGAAATTAGAAGTGCAGAGAAAGATAGAGGCCCCTTGTCATAGCATGATCAACATCCATGTGGGGAGGCACAAAATGACATCAAGTAGCAAACCCAATTCTTATCATTTCCTCCAATACTGTTAACACATGTCAGAGTGGAATGTATGACATGATTGGTGCAGCCGTCTTTGTCCCACAACTGCATCTTGTGTTCTGTCGTCATCAAGGGATAAACCTCATAAAACTGATATTATATCTCCAATTATGATGGAGAACAGGAGAAGTGCCCAAATTTCTTTGGACATGGCCTTTCAGGTATTCAGCAGGCTAGGATAGGATATTCAGGGGGATTATTTGATCCGTCAAGTAAGGCATGTGGCGCAGAGTCTTCAATTACAACTAACATGAAACTGGAACAATGGATGCTTGAAAGGAATAAGGCCTCTCGCGGTTTGCCAAGAGATATGCGATTCTAACATGTCTGGTACAGATGCTCCTTATAGCAACAATAATAATTTATAAGGATTTGTGGGTGGGTTCCATCAGCACTTGCGGAGTCAAACAGAGAAAGAACTTTTGATAACTTTTTGCTTTTATTTTCAAAATGTGCGATGGCAGTCCCATAAGCTGTCCCGTCTCCAATGATACCACAATCACTCTCAGCCTCAGGTGACTCATTCTGGGTTATACATTATGAACGTGAGACAGTTGTTAAAGTAACATTATTTTTCATACTAAATTTGCGAATTGCAAAATAGGCAATTCATGTGTAATTTGAAGCAGCTGTACTCAACTCCTTGAGTTTGCCTTGAAATGTAATGTGTGGATCTTATGGACTTGTTAGGAGCAGCAACAGGCAGCCGTTACCTATGCTTTTACGTAGGATCAAATCATGAACATTTTGGGTATAAATTAGTTTAATTTGCAAAAGGAAGAGTTGTTTTTTGCCTTTCTGATCAAGACTTGCACATTACAACATTAAAAAAAAAAAAAAAAAAAAGGTAGTGGCCACTTGCTCACTTCACCTTCACTGTGATACAATTACAATTTTGTATAACGAATTAATGTAATTTTGATTGTAACTCATCACAATTTACAACTTCAAGCAATCAGCCTCATATTTCCCATTACCTTGTCTGAAAATTCGGGTGTGTAAGTATTTTGTCTTTGGATTACGTAGAAATTCCAGTATACAGTGGGTGTCAGCACGTGTGTTCATCCGCAGTGTAAACAGGTATCTGCCAAACTTTAGTGTTCTTTTTAGGGTCATCAGTAAGGCTAAGATCTGTCTGATCTTCCTTGAATGTTTTAATGAACGTGTCAGCACCCATCACGATAAGCCTCTCGACCATGAATAATTGGTAATTGTTCTCGATCAGGGGATCCAGGATCTCGCTATAGTTTGATGAATATGCCAATTTATACCTGCAAATGTGAATCACCATGAACATAAACTATCAGGCTTCATTTAGTAAATAAATTCGAAGACCAGTATATTTGATTTTAGCCTACAAAAATTGTTCCTTAATTAAATAAATCATACAAATTAGGTATGATCAAGTGCCCTTAAGCTGTCAATTCTAAGAACCAACCCCCAACCCGTAATCCACCAAAATGTATATATTATATGGTAAAATCATACTTGCAGGTTATAAATAATATGAGTGTAAAGCATACGAGTGTTAGGTTCAGTGAGATGCATACTGGTATACTACAACTAAGTATATAGTATTATTAAATAAATCCAGATGTAAACCTCACAAGAATCAATAAACCAGAACACAAGCCACAAGCTTGTGCAGATCTGCTTAGGTGGCCGTCCTGTCAAACATTAAACATATCTATAACATAAAGACAACCAACACAAAGATTCTAACCACTATAACTATTGGGCATGACACAGCCAACCTCAAATATGCTGAACAGCTTCACAAAAAGGGCCAAGAGATGCAAGAGACCAACTTATGACAAGAAAAATTAACATGGTTTATCAAATCAAATTAGTACATATTGTGTTACTTAAAAGGATAGGGTGAAAATATTGGCATAATGAATGCACGATTTATCAACTAAATAGGTTATTATTACTGTACTGTATTTTGCTTCCTTGCCACAAGTAAGTGAGATCCTCCAAAAAAACATTGGCTTCAAACTTGATCAGAAAGAGATTTTTTTTTTTTGGGGGGGGGGGGGGGGGG
>JASKGM010000013.1:9113192-9128223 GCA_034509205.1 Ceratonia siliqua | reverse complement strand
CCCCCCCCCCCCCCCCCCCCCCCCCCCCCCCCCTATCTAATTTCCTATACAATGTAGCTTCTGCAGTTTCAATATTCAGGACCCATATGCAGATGAGAAAGGTTACCTGACAGAAAGCGGTGAAAAAAATCCTGGGGTCCTTTCATTCGAAGCAATATACAAGGTTCTTCCAGGAGGGACCCATTTTGCAATTCTGCAGAGAATGAACTCAGGTCGTGTATCCCTATCAAGGTGAGGACTCAGGCTCCTATTAACCCCAAATCTGTCCTTCCTGGTCTTTAATTTATCACCACGACGAACATGAATGGCGTCATAATCACCAAGGCGTGCTTTGATCTGTGAACAAGAATCTGGTCAGAAATTAATTAGGATGAACCCAAAACCATGAGACAGAAAGTTACCACAAAACACTGGAAATACAATGATATATTGATGAACTAAAGCAGAACAACACAAGAATTACACTTCACAACAGCAACAGTAATGAGAATATCAACAGAATTACAAAGAAACCACTAACACTCAATAAACAGTGAAGAAATTATCACAGCACCTCTCTAACACACAGAACAAAGAACATAAATCCCAGCCATGACTAAGCCAAACTAGCATCAATGGATGCTAGCCTCCCTAAAAGACAACCACAATAATCCTCTCCCCTCCTCTCTGGCCAGCCCCTTCTCCTTTTAAGGACCTTTTCCCCTGCTTTATGCTGCATGACAGCTCACCTTTCCACGCCTTTCTCACCCACTTCCTTATCACATGGATCATAAGCCATGTTGTCTGCTTGTTAAAGTCCCTTTTTCCCTTTCTTGTTCCTAAAATAACCCTGGGTTCTATCATTACCCCCTCCTGCACTTTCAACTTGTCCTCCAGGTGAAGGTTTGCAAATTGCTCCACAACAACAAGGGCTGTCTCCAAATTTGCATTAAAGTGAGTAACAGATGACATCTTGAAAACTATTAAACTGCTAGGTTCAAGGAAGGATGATGCAACCATTGAACCGCCAACAGCCTCTATAAAAATCTTGGAATTTAACACCGAGAGACTCTTGACAAAAATACAAAGAGCTCCATCAAAAAACTCTTCCACGTTGCCCAATTGCCTAGTTAACGGCTCATCATCAAAGATTACAGTCTCAACACCCAATGCCTGAATTGCGCTCTTAATCCCTGAAACCTTCTTGGGGAAATAAGCGTTTGGTAAGTAGAGCCAACAACCATTAATCCAACAGCCTGGGTTAGTTGGGTCAAGTCATTGATAGATTCTTCTATACCTGAAGAATTTTGTACATTACCTTGCACTCCACACCTACTAGATAGGCTTGTTCATCGAAAACCTCACTCCCAACTAGGTTCCTCAATGCTCCCACTTCAGATTCTCGAGGAAATGGACCATCATTATAATCTAGCAGGCTTGCAGTAAGATTGCATGACTCAAGCTCTATCTTTGTAACTTGCTTAATTATAAGCTGATCATCCAAAGTTTTTGCAAAGAAAACATTGCTCTGTCCTCCTTGGGCCCCCTTCTTGGTTCTCGTAAGTTGGCGTTGCATAACTTGGTTTCCTTGGTGACTCAACCTCGTAGTTAAGCCTCTCTAACCTCCCTTCACCACCATATCCACCACCCTGTTCCTTCTCATAGCTAGGCTTACGACCATACACAGATCCACCCATCTTGTATTCAGATTTTTGTCTATACTTGGATCCATATTCTGAACTAGGATTCTCCTGTTCAGTCCTCCGATATTCAGTTTTCCGTCTTGGAAATTCATATATTGAAGGCTAGCTGGCTCTCCCTGGATCCCTTTGTGTCTTTGTTATTGGGCTATTTCAGCCCAATTCCCCTTCTCTATTTGAGCTCCTAACCCAACCCAAGTCTCCACTAGATCCAGTTTCCCTTGACTGCCTTCTAGCCCATGTGTTTCTCATTATCCAGCCCTTATCTCCTTTGCTTTAGGTCAATGCTATTACATGAATTGGGTTTTTAAGCCCAACCAGTTTTCTTCTAACCCTAATCTCCTCCTTCTCTACAGTGGTTTGCATTTCACACACAACATCTTCCCTTCCCTTCAACGGCAGTGTTGTTTTCCTCACCAACGACGATGTTACTTCCTCCCTCAACGGCGATTCTTCAGCCCATCAACTCGATGTCTCCTTCCTCCACGATTTCTTCTCTGGTTCCAATATTTTCTTCCATTTCTCGTTTATAAGCACTTGGGAAAGTCCAGATTTGTTTCTCTCCTGGTCCCCGAATAACCTCCTTGCAACTACGGCCATGGTCTTCACTACTGAAGTTTCTCCAGTCTTCGATTGAATCTCCTTGGCTCTTCTAATTTTCCACACCCCCTGCATCTCCACCAAGTATTTTCTAATGTCCACCATACACCCATAGACCACCTTCTTGTTATAGCTTAATTCTCCCCTTTCATGCCTCCGTTCTTCCATCATCCCTTCCATATGGATCTTATGCTCTGATACCATTGATGGAACCAAAAACCATGAGACAAAAATTTACCACAAAACACTGGAAATACTGATATATTGATGAACTAAAGCAGAACAGCACAAGAATTACACTTAACAACAGCAACATTAATGAGAATACCAACAGAATTACAAAGAAACCACTAACACTCAATAAATAATGAAGAAATTATCACAACACCTCTCTAACACACAGAAGTTAAACACATAGAACAAAGAACATAAAAGCCATGGCTAGGCCAAAAGCTAGCATTAATTGATGCTAGCCTCCCCAAAAGACAACCACAATAATCCTCTCTCCTCCTCTTTGGCCAGCCCCTTCTCCTTTTAAGGACCCTTTTGTTAGAGTACTTGGTTGTTGACCGGGTAATGGGTTTATGAACCGGTAGTGACCAAGGATCAATCCTCCTTGGTTTACCTATGTTGATCTACGTAACTGGCCTAGGAATCTTCGAGGGTCCTAGATCCTCCTCTTGGGGTGTTTCGAGATGCCCCAACCTCTCAATTTCAACACAAGTTGATGATAATTTCTTTGATACTTCATTCTAAAAGGGAAAACCCTTTAAGTAGCCAAAAGGCCTACAACTTATTTAGGAAAGAAACTAATTATAGAAAGAACATAATTTGAATTAAAAGGCATAGTATCTGACTAATTGGGACATGATTCTCTGACTAATTAGGGCATAGTATCTACCTAATTAAGGCTGATTGCAATAGCTATAATCAGTCTTAATTAGTGTTGATCCTGCCAGCTAATTCCCCTCAACAATCAGAGTAATTACCCAATCAATTATCCTTGATCTTGCGCCTATACACTAACAATTCAGTTGACTTTCCTTGAGTGCTAACACCTTTCCCCTGCTTCATGCTGCATGACAACTCGCCCTTCCATGCCCTTCTCACCTACTTCCTTATCACATATCATAAGCCCCGTTGTCTATTTGCTAAAGCCTCTTTTTTCCCTTTCCTCTTCCTAGAATAACCCTGGGTGCTATCAGTGTAATAAAGGGATATCTTTGAATGTAAAGCCAAGGCATTAATGCATCCAACTTATAAGAATTAGAAATACTATAATTTTTTGCACAATAAAGTGTGCAAAGACTCATCTACTGGTAGCATACAAATTTCATCAACTTTTCCATCCTCCTAATAAGTGGCTGTACCTGACTATCACTGCTACCTTTATAAATCACCATAGAATCCATCCACAGGGAAACAAGGACAATCCTAGCCAAGGACTTCTTGACCACAATATCATTTTATGAAAGATTGGAAATGTTGAGGTTGTTTATGGAAAGAGGCGAGGGCGAAGGATGATTACATTATGAAAGCACTTGCCCATACTTAGTAAGGCTAAGCTAGGTCCCTCATACATTTTCTTGACAACACAACATCTGCAAGTCCTATATGAAAGAGCTAAAAATATTAACATCCTAAATTCCTAATAGCTATATTCTCCATGATCCAGGATGATCTCACCACTCTCTCTTACACCAAGGAGAGAGAACCACGTACTAAGAAATGTTGGAATATGGTTCTGCCCACTACCTAGTTGCTCAGCCATGTGGTAATATGTATGCATGAGATATGCAATTAGGGACGTGGAGAGTATATTAGAAAAGAATGGCCCATGATGTGGAAAGTGTGATTGCAATTAGTTTTTCTTTAAAATAGCATATCTAAAGCCTAGACTCAGGAATGCTATAAAAGGGAACACTGGGTCCTAGAGAGGAAAGTGACCTTTATGTAATTGAAAGACAGTTGGTGTTCAATACAGAAAGTGTTTCACTCATATTTCCATCTTTATATTGTCTTTATTGGTTCTTGTGTTCATGTTTCTTAATTGTAGGTTACCATTTCAGGCACAACGTTGACAGTATTGTTACTGCAATGGTTATTCATATCAGTTTAGTATCAGAGGCAATGGTTCAAACATACTGAAAGGTCATCTACAATTAAAAGAAAAAAAAATCTTCCTGATGCATGGTACTAACCAAGTTGGGGTATCAAGCTACAGGTGAACAACTCTTTGAGCTACAAGTTCACCGAAGACCACCTGAAGTCAGTCATGGACAACAAACCAACCCCCCTGTATCAGACTTAGCAATCAAAGTCAATCAAGTGTCCGAACAGCTAAAAGTAGTACTCGCTTGGATTCAAACATAGCAACAACAACAAGAGTCCAATCCATTGGTTCCCCCTCCCCAAGCCCCTGTATCAAGGGAGATATACAAAGGTGGGGAATCATTTAGACCTAAGGAACCCGAAGATGATAGTATCATCTCCATGTCAGAGGAGAGGGTACATCCATTTAAGGTGGAAGCAAGGGTTGAAATACCAAGTTTCGACAGTACAGTGAATGCGGAATAGCTAGACTCATGGTTGGATCAACTGAAGAGTTACTTTAACCTGTATGGATTCCATAGCAAGGAGAAAGTTGCTTTTGCCGGGTTGAAATTGACCAGCCACGCCTTAACCTGGTGGAACGCCTACTTAAGAACTAACCCACACTAAGAAGTTACTTGGTTGGAGTTCACCCGATTACTCCGACAAGAATTCTACCTAATGGGGTACCTACAAGACAAGTGGACGAGGTGGCATAACCTGAGGCAGAGGCTCGATTAGACTGTTCAAGACTATGCAACAGAATTCAAGAGATTGGCCGTGGCACTCAGGGTGGATCTTAACAATGAAGACACCCTCACCAAGTTTGTGGCTGGATTACCTCAAGAAATCCAAAGAGAAATGCACCTGTATCAGATCTGTGACATTTCACATGCCAGTAGCTTTGCCATAGCCATCAAACAGAAAAACAAGGCTCAATTCCCTAACCTCCAATTCCAAGAACCAGTAGGTGCTGTTTCCGCCCAAACAAGGGAGCCCTGATGCAGGACGATCTCACCACTCTCTCTTACACCAAGGAGAGAGAACCACGTACTAAGAAACATTGGAATATGGTTCTACCCAATACTTGGTTGCTCAGCCATGTGGCATTATGCATCCATGAGATATGCGATTAGGGACTTGGAGAGTATTAGAAAAGAATGGCCCACGATGTGGAGAGTGTGATTGCAATTAGTTTTTCTTTAAAACTACCTATCTAAAGCCTAGACTCAGGAATGCTATAAAAGGGAATACTGGGTCATAGAGCGGAAATAGAGAGAAGAGTGACCCTTATGTAATTGAAAGACAGTTGGTGTTCAATATAGAAAGTGTTTCACTCAGATTTCCATCTTTATATTGTCTTTATTGGTTCTTGTGTTCATATGTTTCTTAATTGCAGGTTACCATTTCAGGTACAACGTTGACAGTATTTCATTGCAATGATTATTCAGATCACTCCAAGCAATAGAATTAAAATCTATTTATAAAGACAAAAACAAATTTAAAATTTATTTCACCTTGCATGTGAAATTTGTTGAATTAAAAGAGAAAACATAAAGAGTGTACATATCAAGTGGACCTTTTCTGCCGCCTCTCTTAGTTTCTCTGCTGCCATTGAAGGCAAAAATGAATATGGCAACATTATAGCACTACGGTTATTACGATCCTTGCATTCCATAAACCTGGAAGGTCATCACTAGTACCTTAGCAAAATTCCCAATTTCAACTTAACTCCTTTAACAAGAAAATATAGGTTAATACATACAGCAATCTGTGCCCAAAACATGTATGTAGGAAAAAAATTGTTTCGAAAAAAATTCATAAAGGCCATTATAACAGATTTAATGAACATTTAATACCTCGAAAATTTCCTAGTACTAAGAATGGTCAAGATCCTATTTGTACCTTCTCAGGTAGCACATATAATTGCATTATATACAAATGAAAATTTTGTATTCTTCATTTTACCAAGTTAACATGCAACTGTTAGATTCCTGCATAAATTGGATGAAAGACAGATATGCTTCATATATTATACAAATATGCCCTACAGTCTATACTATAAGTCAAACTTGAAACATAATATAATCAAATAAAAAGCTGCAGTTTATCATACTTGAATCTGAATCTAAGAAGCAAGAACAATCAAGAAAAGGAAGAAGATAGGTAAATAAAGGGAGAAGATATGCTGGTTTACCAAGAAAGAGGGCTAGCAGTCCTGTTTATGAGCAAGAGATTGGAGTAGTGATTGTTTTCTTTAAGATCAACACGGCTAACTCCATCCACATGGCCAACTCCTCTTGCTCCCAACTTCATGCTTGTTGATAGAACCTGATACCACTCTTTTGAATCGTCCAAAATTACAGGAATGGTCTCAGATATGAGGTCTATATCATATAGAGAGTCCATGGCACATGAGCTAGCTGCCCACCTACCATATAAAACAAGGATAGTCAAATCATCTAACAATTTGCTATTTTAAATTATAGAAATGCATTTGCTAGAGGTTGTTGAAATTTCTTGGGCCTAACTCCTCCTAAAAAACCAGCTTGTTAAGGGAGGGATGCCACATAGTTACATACAACACTTAACCACCCTACCCAGGTAATGTGGGACTTCCAACGCTCCCCCTCACGACAGGAAAGAGTGCACCTATGACAATGGACTAACACCACCAATCCTAGTGGTAGGTTTGAACAAAAGCTTTGATACTATGTTAATACACTCATGTCATAACTCCTCCTCACAAAACTGACTTTTCAAGGGAGGGATGCCACAGACTTATATACAACACTTAACCAACCTACCCAAGCGATATGAAACTTCTAACACTCCTCCTCACGACTAAATAGCACACCCACGATGGTGGACTTCCAAAACCACCAATGCAGACACCGAACCTCGAATCTAATACTATATTGATATTTCTGGGCTAACTCCACCTTGAAAAACTGACTTGCAAGAGGAAGGATTGCTAAGACTTATATACAACACTTAACCAATCTACCCAAGTGATGTGAGACTAACACCTTCCCTCATGCCGGAGTCGTGCACCCACCGAAGGATGCCTAGCTGTAAGTCTAAACCAAAACTCTGATACCATGTCAATACACCCATAACCTAACTCTTCCTCACAAAACTAGCTTGTCAAGGGAGGGATGCCACATACTTACATACAACACTTAACCACCTTACCTAGACAAGGCTAATGTTCATTGCTTGAAATAAATGAGAATTCAAAGCAGAAAAGAACAGCTCTGAATGCACAGTATGGATACAAACTCTACTGACCAAAACCAGGTATTCTCTCTCTATAACCAGCTGAAAAGGAAGCCTCAGAGCAACTCACCTTGCCTCTGAACTAGCATTACTGGACTGATGAAGGATCCCTTTCTTATTATGTATTGCGTTAATACACATGCTTGATGGCAAGACAAAAGTTCTGCAGCAAGCAAGAGTGATCAAATACATGAGAAAACCATATAGAAGTACTCAGCCAGCATATTGTAGATAGCAAGTTTAGTTAATAACTGCCCGCCATAGTGGAAAGTTTGGATTTTGGAGCTATTGAAACTCCACTCAACACAATCATATCAAGATAGAAAACAAACACTTGTACCAAACTGTCGAACAAAAAAAATTACCGAATCTAGAGATGATCTTAGTCTTAGACTTGCAAGTCGAACTGTGATTACTTGCTGACAAGCCCATGAAATCAAAAAAATTAGGAAGTACAGAGTTCTCATTCACAAGAAGGTTAAAGTGGATGGCTATCTCCTATTGCACGCCCAGACTTACAGTGGGTGTCTCTGTCAGTTAGATGACTAATCTAGGGAAGCTACATAATTGCATATCTGAATTCTGAGATCCAAACGTAGAGAAGAAAAAATAAATAAAATTCCTTAATTTTCTTAGTAAGGTTTTGACTCCGAGAAAAGGGAAAGAAGGAACAAGAAAAACTGTACTAGACCTCAATGCAGAGAACGAAGGTAGTAACTCATTCATGTGGATACCTCTGAAGATACATGGCCTCTTCAAAGGCACACCTGAGGCTCGATTCCTGGTGACCCAAACCCTCGCATGATTCGCAATGCTTTCCAGGGCAGTCAATTCGTCTGCCCCAGTACAAGTACTTCTCTTGGCCGGTCTGTTGGTGTCTGTGTTTCACCAAATTTTGACGGGATTTTGAGATGGGCGATGGGGAGCCATTTGTGGAAACCAGAGAGCAAAATAGGAACAATAGCGCAACTGCAGCGATTGCCACGGCAAGCAGAAGAATTGGAGATCTGGATTTTGGTTTAGCCTTTGCCGTTCCGTGAATTGCCATTCCAAGTCACAGAAACAGTAAAAGGGGACGCTTTGAAGTGCTGGGGAGGGTTTAAGTAAGTCCAGATCTTTCCAGGTCAGCACGCAGCGCAGGGGTCTACGTTTGACGTGTCATTAAACGGTCCCTGTTGGTGATTCGCGAATGCAGAAAGGAAGCAGGGGCGCCAAAAAAAAAAAGTTAATGCGATTACGATATAATTATACGCGGTCCAGTATATTCAAATTAATAATTCACATATCTTCTTGGAATACGGATAGACTATGTGAATAATAAAAGAATATATAAATATGATAAAAATAAATTTTAATGTTTGTTTTATTTTTATAGTATTTTTTCATAAAGTATCTTTCATAATATTCCCTCACAATTTTTTCAGAAAAAAGAATTCTCTCTCTGATCTCCCTTTTAAAAGAGATTTATAAATTAACGAAGAATAATTATAATTGATTATATTGATTAAGCATAATTTTATAATATAATAAGTAATAACCACATAGTTGGATTTTAATGGAAGTGCACTTAATTGTTGTCAATTCTTCTGCTACTTTAGAAATGAATGAAAATATGTTTTTTAATTTCTTTTAATATTGGAAATATAAACAATTAAATATAAGATATTTTATTAAATTACCTAATTTTTTTATTATTAGGCTACACTTGGTTACCTCAGATATTCTTTAGATATCATAAATGCATGCAATTTCAAGCTAAAATGATTTTATCCTGTGACTAAACTTACAGTATCTTAGGGATGGTTGGTTTAAACTCTAAACCACTTTGGACCCACCAAAAAATTGTTGAATAATATTAAATAATGTAAAAAGAAAACTAGAAAAGGCACAAACACTGTCAACATGGATTTCTTAGGATGGGGAAGATTTTATTGACAAGTGGCACGAGTCCACAAGGGATAAACTTGAAAACACAACTCAGTTTTGAGCAGTTCCGCCACTCCTAAGTACAATCTGTCATCTACCTTCATCTGTACAGTCCTCTAACTTGAGCACTACCAACCTTAAGAGAGTAAAAAAGAAAGGGTTCATGTGTTTGTAAAACTCAGCAAAAGTGGGCCTAACATCAGGAGATGTTCATCAGCGACAAATTCCCATCAACTCTAGCTTTAAGCTTGCCCAAACCACCTTTGCAATCAACATGGAGATTTCCTCATGCATTCAAATCCCATTAAGATATTTATCATCAATATTAAGGACCAGAAAAATAATAGCAACCGGGTGTTCTCTCAACTCAAGCCTTCTGCAACGTGCGGGAAGAAGCCCCATGCAGAAGTCTGACAAATCCTAAGAAACTAAGCTTCCCATCTGAGTGTCTTATCCAATCTTGGAGTACCACATGAACAGGTACCGATGGGCTAAGCCCAAGTTCCTGTAACAACATATCAAATTGCAAAAGCTTAGTAACATTATACATGTGAAGGAGGACGAAAATTGCTGAATGCTGATCAAGAATCTCATCTGAGGTATCATGTAAGTCCAAGAGTAAAAGGCAGTAGAAGGACAGAGTATATGAGAAGTCCAAGAGGCCATTAGTTACGAGTTCGAACCATAAACAAGAAGTTCAGCGAGTTCGCAATGTTGATTCAGATGGCTTAGATACAGTACACTACATTTTATCATGTAACTATATATATTGGCAAACTAGTCAAATTGGTATATCCACAAGAGAGATTACCGAGGCAAGCTCTTCAATCATAATTGGTCGATTTCCATCCTTTTCAAACAGCTCATAGGCACGCCTTGCATGTTGCTCCCAACTCTCCATTCCCTCTAGTTGGTGCACACTTATAGCAGCAGCACAGAATTCCTCAAAATCTAATTTCCTATATTGGATAGAACTAACCTGCAACATGCACAGTAATGGATTTACTCTCCAGGGAAGCAAATTTGTTAGAAAATGCTCTAAGTAGTTATGATCGTTAACAGACTTGACTTACCATGTTCACGTAATCTAAGACCCGTGAATCCTTTGACGCATCAGTAGAGCTCCTTAAAACAGCCTGCTAATGTGAATGTTAATGGCTTGAAAATTATTTGAAAAAGAAACAACAACTCTGGACAACATGCTGACCGTCTTAAAGTTCTGCATGGAGATAAATCCACTTTTGTTTGGCCCAAAAAGAGTAAATTGTTCTCTGAGATAAGCTAGCTGAGCTACTGTTAATGTCTTTGCAAGAGCCTGCCAAATTGACAAAGCTTTAATCAATATATATTCATGGCTCCAATAGTTTAAAGTTTGACCAAACCCCAAATAATGCTTAAACAACCAGGAAAAGAAAATGAAACAGAAAGTTGAGCACACAGTAAATACATTAGAAAATATGTTGCCTAATTAAGAAGAGATATCCAGATTCAATATTGAGATATAATGAGGGAAAAAGATAGAGAGATAAAAAAAAAACCAATTATATGATCAGACACCAAACAATAGTACATACCCCTAATGCTGATTTGCGTAGAGAAGACGAGCCTATGTAAGCTCTAACAAGCTTGTGGATTATCATATCCAAAGGTATCTTCAAATCATCATGACGATTGGCCAGCCATGGATGACCTAAGCATAAGAACAGGCTATAAGCAAGAGAATTCACGAGTCCATAAAATAAGAATTTTAATACCTTTTAGGCCACCCATGTGATGGAAGACATACCGAGAGCCTGAGCTGCAGTTAATCGTTTACGATAGTCCTTATTCAACAGCCTCTTTACAAAATCTATTGCATCAGCTGATAAAGAAGGCCAAGGAGCTTCATCAAAACTCGGTTCTGCCTTCAGGACAGCTCGAAATATGCCAGATTCTGTCCGGGCCCAAAAGGGTCTGCTTCCACATAAAAGAATATAAGCAATTACGCCAATGCTCCACATGTCTGCTTCTGTCCCATAAGATCTATGCAAAACTTCAGGAGCTACATAATATGCACTTCCCACAATATCATTCAACCTCTCATCTGTAGAAACTTTTACTTGTTAGCGCAGATTCTTTTAGTTTCTGTCAAAATTTCAGAGAAACTATAGAAAGTATGCAATAGGTCGGACCTGGCTTCACATAGTCAGACAGTCCAAAATCAATGGCCTTCAAGATCGAGTTTTCATCCTTAGAAGTAAAAAGAAAATTCTGAAGCAGAAAACCAATTCTGAATATTAGGAAAACAGTAAAGCATGCCAAAAAGGAAGAGTAAATACAACTAGGTAAAGAAATAGTCAGCTGTACACATCATTTGACTTATTATCAACATTACTGCAAGCCATTAAGAATGGTCACTAATCAAAAAAAGAATAAAGAAACCATAGAAAAGAAATTCCAATTTATGTCATACATGCCTTCTCTCAGTAACTCCTTTGCTCCCGGGACTGGCAGTATTGAGAAAAGACTGCTTTCCTTTGAGTGTCAGGTTTAAAGTTTGAAAATATTAGACATACTCGAAGGACAGCAATAAATGGAAACCCTAACATGAAATTAGCCATCGGGAGCACTTATAGAAAGTAATGACCAGATTCCAAATGAGTTAAGAGCTCAAGCTGGTCAAATCACCTAAACTCTATTTAATTGAAGCAAAAACTAGACAGGATTTTCTAGCACTAACTGTTTGCGAAACTTGTAAAACATTTCAAAGAGAGGATGACAACAATATCCTTAATCATAAAAACCATATCCATATATAGATACTACTGAGAAATTAATAAGAGAATGCAAATTTGACAGAAGAGATGTTGATTATATGCCCTGAACCATCACAATAGATTTTGTAAATTATCTTGGTAGAATCTTTCTAGAGATTTGTATTCGTTTTGGTCTGTGGAAGAAATTTCCTAGCCTTGAGGTGCAGAAATGAAATTAAATGTAGAACATTATCTATAATATCATCAATTGGTGGAAACTATACTGACTCCAGCTAGTATCCTCACTTCTTACATAATCGACTTTCTTTTAACATTCTAAAATCTCAATGCGTTATCTTTTATTTTTAATTTTTTGCCTAAATCTGTCCGTATGTTTAAGATATAAAATCCAGTGCAAGAGACTAACAAGGCTTTATCATACCAATTACTAATGTTGAATAATTAAGCAGCTTCAGTGCAACACAAAGATAATAATGTAATCGATGTAGCATTAAACAAGCAGATTTTTAGATTATAGACAGTCATTGCAAAAGAACGGCGGTAACAATACAGATGTCATTCTATGATCTACGTAAGCCCAAAGACAGAAAAAACAAAGGTCCTCTTGTCTAAGTTTTACAACTACCACAAAAACATTAATAAGCGTTATGAGTTAATCACCTCTGGCTTGAGATCACGATGAACCACACCCTGCAGATGACAGAAGGCTACAACACTTAATATCTGAATCACAACAACCTTGGCATCCTCTTCTGAGTACTTTCCACCCCTATAGATTACAATTAAATTTGTGCTGATTAGAATGCCATTAATTATGGCAAGGGTCCCATAATGAAACCAGAATGTCCTTTCTATTTTCTTTCTCGTTTGTAGTATGGAATATGCAAACAGTACGACAATTTACCTGGAAAGAATCCTATCTAGCAGTTCACCTCCTTTGCATAACCTGAATAGCATAAAATACAGTAGAATGTAAGCTCTTAATTTGGTGACTTTATAACTTCAAAAAGCTCTTATTCAATCTAAAATCTTAAAACAAGCAGCATACATATTTTACTGCTTTGAAAGTAAATAGTAAATATAAGGAAAGTAATGGTCAGTTTGTATAAGTAATAATGCTTCTGTGAAAGTTTTTGTTTTGTTTCTATGAAGCTCATTAAGATCAACATTATGTTACCAATTTTCCAGAAGCATCAAAGACTGTAAGGAGATCTATGACAAGTTAACAAAAGGAATAAAAATACTAACAATAAGTACTTTGAACTTACTCCATAACTATATAAACATTCTCGTCATCTTCATAGGCTTCATAGAATTGCACCAGGTTCTTGTGTCCTGTTAAAACTCGCAATATCTTCACTTCTCTCCGTACATCCTCTATAGCAATTGCTGTTGTCATCTGCCAATTATCATCCATTTCCATCAGAACAAAAGAGTACTCTACTGATTCTAATAATCAATAGCCAAAAGGACAAAACAGATCATATTCATGATCCTTGTACTTAAGCTGGATGATTAAGGATGAAAATAGGTCCTTGGAAGGTACTTCTTTGATAAGAAAATTATGTAATAAACATGAAAGCTGGTAGAGTCCGTTGAAATATCAAAACGATATATATTTAAAGTTCAGGGTTCAGCCAAGTAAAACTTACGCCGGATTCTCTATAATATCGAATATAAAGCATATAATCCTCCGAACTGTATTTTGGTTATGTGTTCAAATATTAACAGCTCTGAAAGAAACTTCGCATGTATTTTTAGAAAAGAACCAAGCATTAAGAATGAGACCTTCGATTTTGGAATGACTTTGACAGCCACATCCTGCCCCTTCAAGCTGCCTTTCTTTCCCTTGGCCGAGCAAGTATACCCGAAATGCCCACGTCCCACCTCTTCTCCTAGCTCGTAATGAACTACAAATTGCTTCGAAAACCCGAAATTTTTATCTAACCCAACCTCGCATTCACCTCCTTCAGGGATTGAGGCCTCATTTGGCTTGACAGAACCATGGCGCCGAGCAAGCAATGCCCGAATGTGCTTTGCCGGCGAAGGAGGAGGAAATGGGCGCTTGAAAATGCGCAAAGGAGTTGAGCTCACACTGGAATTTGCTGGTGAGTTCTTGAACAGACTTGGCAAGGGACTTGGGCTGTAAAAGGGAAAGTTTGATGACTTGGTGGTCTGGGAACTAGGCAACCCGTCTTTGTCACCAGGAAATATTGGGTTTTCTCCTTGAGTTTGTGAGATTTCAATAGGTTTTCCATGACAGAGTCCCATGAAATCAGAATCCCAAGAACAGAGCACACTATAATTGACAAAAATAATGAAACAAGTTCAAAAATTGAGATCAGGAAGTTAACAGAAATTACAAAAGATTTGAATATAGAAAGGAGCCAGTGACTGTGAGAAACTAAATTGAGAGCTTTGAAGCTCAAGGAAGAAATTCATAAAAGGTAAGTCATACTCAGAGGAGAGAGAAAAAGATTTCCTTGAGTGGAAACTTTAAGGGAATTGAATTTTTTTGGGCTGATCAAGGAAACCCATAAAAGATCAAGATAGTAATTCCCTGAACTTAAATCAGGGGAAATTTTTGACAAAAATGAGAAATCCAAGAGGGAGAACTAGAAGCAACTAGACTTTTCTTACTAAGCAAAGAATGCCACAGGGGGAACCTATGGGAATTCACCTATGAAAGAAGCAATCTGT
>JASKGM010000013.1:9089588-9109476 GCA_034509205.1 Ceratonia siliqua | reverse complement strand
TTATTTTAACTCAATTAAAGAACATTTTTATAAAATTTACTTACATTCTTCAAAATATATTACCTGAAATAAATATAAGAATATAAATATTATATTCCATTTTTAAAAAAATTAAGTAGTAACTAAATATATTTATTGAATTTTTTTAAAATTTCATTTTAAAAATAAAATATTTTTAAAATATAACTTTTTAAAATTTAAAATATACCTGATAACAACCGTCCGAGACTCAAAAGTGGGAGTTATCAGAATGATGATTGGACTGTGATAAAATGCCGAAATGAAACAATGGCGGCGATTCGCCATATTGCGGATTTGGGTGGAAATGCTGAGCATCTTGCAAGGGTTCTGAGAGAACGAAGAAGGCAGGATGGTCGGGTTAAGTAGTAGAACAATGCATTTTACATTTATAGTTAAGGTCACAACAATATTATATAATTGCATACACCGTTTCAACTCTGCAGGGAAAAAAGTTTCTGCTGGATTCACTAAACTCAATTGAGGCAATCTTTTCGTGTTTTTGGGGAAGGGGTTTGAACCAACGAAATTGTCTGCCATTCTGGTTCCCTGGCAATGAAAAGATGTTACTTAGCTGTATTGATAAAAGTTAAAACATGGTTGCAGATGCGCATCATGCACCAAATTCCAACATATCTTACTGATCGTTGGTTATAAGTGTCTTATAACAGCTTTGCTGTCTCCATGCCTCAATCTGATTTGGCATTGGCATTAGCCACATACAAGAAGCCTAATAGCCTATTGTCTGTCTCTTAGCTGATGATGTCATTCTTGCTCTGTGTACTGCATAACTCTTTGATTACATATTTAACGTTCTCAAAAAGGACGGGATTGTCAGTCGATGAGAGACTGTACAAATCAAAATGTCACACAACACAGTATAAATAGTACAATTATCATTAGTCAGGATAAGGTACGGGTTTTTGAATCATATTGACATCGTTGGTACCATTTAAAGATATTATCGCGTATGGTTTGTAAACCAACGAAATGCCAGACTGCATTACCTGAATATATACCCTGAATAATAATAATAATAATATATTAAAAATATAACAAAAGAGAAAGCAAAAATACTGGAGTGGGAAGTGTTTATTGATAGTGGCATCGGTAAACAAGGGATAACCCTAAAAACACAACTCAGTTTTGAGCAGTTTTGCTAGTGCTAAGTGCAATCTGTTATCTACCATCATCTGTGCAATCCTCTAATTTCAGTACCGCCAACCTTAAGAGAGTAAGTCCAAGGCGGGGAAAGGATTTTTGTGTATATAAAACTTGGGAAAGGTGAGCTTAACATCAGGAGATGTTGCAAATAGCATTTTTCTGCATTAATTTCCATCACCTGTAGCTTTTAGCATGCTCGAGCCATCTTTGCGATAGAGATTCACCGATTCACTGAAGGAGTTAGCTCATGCATTCCAATCCAATTTATATATTTATGATCATTAAGGGCAAGAAAAAATACTAGTAACCAGGTGTTCCCTCAAGCCTTCTGAAATGTGCGGGAAGAAACCCCATGCAGAAGTCTGACAAACCCCAAGAAACTAAGCTTCCCGTCGGAGTGTCTTATCCAATCTTGCAGTACCACATGAACAGGTACTGATGGGCTAAGCCCAAGTTCCTGGATGAAGAAATCAAATTACAAAACTTATTACCATTATGTAGTGGAGCTAGCACGTTCCTAATCAAAAATCTCATTTGAGGTATCAAGCCATGTTGATAAAATGCAGAGGAGAGTCGAGTAAAAGGAAATAGAAGGTAAGAGTATATGAGCGGTCCAAGTGGCTATTGAGTGCAGAACATACAAAGTTTAGCAATAGAATTTATCAGTCAACTATGTAGTATGCTGGCAAATTAGACAAATTGGTATATGTACAAGACAAGAGAAGAGAGAGTACCGAGGCAAGCTCTTCAATCATAATTGGTCTATTTCCACGCTTTTCAAACAGTTCATAGGCACGCCTTGCATGTTGCTCCCAGCTCTCCATGCCCTCTAGTTGGTGCACGCTTATAGCAGCAGCACAAAATTCCTCAAAATCTAATTTCCTATATTGGATAGAATTAACCTGCAACATGCATATAGTAATGGACTCACTTTCCAGGGAATTAAATTTTGTTAAAAATTGCTCTGAGAAGAAGTAATGCTCTCTCACAGACTTACCATGTTCACATAATCTAAGACCCGTGAATCCTTGGCGGCATCAGTGGAGCTCCTCAAAACAGCCTGCTAATACAACTGTTAATGGCTTGAAAAGCATTTGAAAAAGAACCCATAACTTTGGATGGGTACTGACCGTCTTAAAGTTCTGCATAGAGATTAATCCACTTTTGTTCGGCCCTAATAGTGTAAACTGTTCTCTGAGATAAGCTAGCTGAGCTACTGTTAATGTCTTTGCAAGAGCCTGCCAAATTGACAAAGCTTTAATCAATATATATCCAAGGCTTCAACAGAAAATACTAAAATTACATCAAGAAACTTGAATAATTAATTACATGCGATGATGAGAAAGTACACTAAAATTCTCCGAAGTCCTAACTATAATCATGCTTTTTTTTTCTACCATGAATATATTCATGCTCAATTAGTCAATAAATTATTTAACTTACAAATGTTGATTATTGTGTTCTAATTACCAGATCAGATGACTGAAATTACTAACATTCTCTCTCCATTATTTTCTTTTCTTGTTTTCCTTTTGGCAGGGAAGGTGTTATCTCATTTTAAAAACAGTTGGGTTCCTACCACATTTAGCAATCAATTACTTTCTCCTCCTTTCCTTTTTATTATTTCTTTTGTATCCTCCCTTTATTATTATACTTTGTGGTGAATTATTTTGGTCAGCCAAGGTAAACCAGAAGTTAAAATTAAATTCACAAATAACAAGCATGTTTATAGTTGAAATTTTGACCTAGCCCCAACTACTGGTTATGCAACAACACAAGGTACTGCAAGTTATATTTATTATTGACCAAGAAAAGAAAATGATAACAAAAGAAAGTTTATTACGCAGTAAATATATTAGAAAAACTGTTTCCAGATCAAGAAGAGATATCCAGACTTAACATTGAGATAAAACATGGAAAAGGGAAAAAAAGGTAAACTATAAAAATTGATCGGGTACTGAATAACGTTACATACCCCTAATGCTGATTTGCGTAAACAAGATGAGCATGTGTAAGCTCTAACAAGCTTGTGGATTATCATATCCAAAGGTATCTTCATATCATCATGATGATTCACCAGCCATGGATGACCTAAGAATAAAGTCAGGGTATAAGCAAGATAATTCATAAAGATAATAAAATAAGAACATAATTACCATTTACACCACCGATGGGAAATGGAAAACATACAAGCAGGGTTTCACCTCCCCTCCTTCATTATTAACTGTATTTTAGTCAAAATTTATATAACTAGAACTCTACTAAAACAGAAAATACATAGTCGATTCTTGTTCCCACAGGTAACCCAGTTGATTCCATAACAGATGATCAAATTATATGACTTTAGTGACTTACTAAGAGCCTGAGCTGCAGTTAATCTCTTGCGATAATCCTTATTCAATAGCCTCTTTACAAAATCTATTGCATCAACTGATAAAGAAGGCCAAGGAGCTTCATCAAAACTCGGATCTGCCTTCAGGACAGCTCGAAATATCCCAGATTCTGTCCGGGCCCAAAAGGGCCGGCTTCCACATAAAAGAATATAAGCAATTACGCCAATGCTCCACATGTCGGCTTCAGTCCCATATGATCTATGCAAAACTTCAGGAGCAACATAATATGCACTTCCCACAATATCATTCAACCTTTCATCTGCAAAAACTTCTAATTGTTAGACCGAGTGTGTTATTTTCTGTTACAAGTTTGGAGAAAAAAATAGAAGGCAGGCAACAAGCCTCACCTGGCTTTACATAGTCAGAAAGTCCAAAATCAATGGCCTTCAGTGTGGAGTTTTCATCCTTAGACGTATAAAGAAAATTCTGCAGCAGAAAACCAATCTCCAAGATTAGGAAAACTGTAAACATGCCCAAAAATGGAAGAGTATATACAAATAGGTATAGAAATATTCAGCTGTACACGTAATTTAATTCATGATCAAAATTAGCGCAAATTCATTCCATTAAGAATGGTCCTTGATCTGCAAAGAGAATGACAACAATATCCTTTTTATTATAAAAGCCATAATGGTATGTAAATACTATTATCTAGAAACTTTAAGATGTATGCAAGACAATAACAAGGCTTCATCATAGAAATTACAAATATTGAATAATTAAGCACTTCAATGCAACACAGAGACACTAATGTAAAGTATGTATGGCGTTAAACAAGGAGATTATATTGTAGACAGTCAATTGAAATGCACAAAGTAAGAATGCATATTTCGTCCACAACTATTATAAAACTAAAAATTAATCAAATTTATGATTTTATCACCTCTGGCTTGAGATCTCGATGAACCACACCCTGAAGATGACAGAAAGCTACCACACTTAATATCTGAATCATAACAACCTTGGCGTCCTCTTCTGAGTATTTTCCACCCCTATAGATCAAAATTGAACTTGAGCTGATTAGCATGTCATTGATATTTAATAATGGCAAGGGTACCACAATGAAACTAGAATGTCCCCTTCTATCTTCTTACTGTTGTGGCACAGAAAAATACAAAATGGAGAACATTGTAACCTGGAAAGTATTCTGTCTAGCAGTTCACCTCCTTTGCATAACCTGAATAGCATAAGATACAGTAGAATGTAAGTTCTTAATTGGTGACTTCATTTAATGTCTTCCAAGTTCCAACAAAAAGTAATAAGTGCTTTGAACTTACTCCATAACTACATAAACATTGTCGTCATCTTCATAGGCCTCGTAGAATTGCACCAGGTTCTTATGTCCTGTTAGAGCCCGCAATATCTTCACTTCTCTCCTAACATCCTCTATAGCAATAGCTGTTGTCATCTGCCAATCATTTCCCTTTTTCATAAGATAAAAAGAGTACGCTACCGGTTTTCATAATCAATAGCCAAAAGGACAAACACTGATCATAAATTCATAATCGTGATCCTTGTACTTGAGCACAATGTGGTGTTATTTTATATAAAACAAATCTGGTAGAGTCCGTTGAAATATCAAAATCATATGTATATATGTGCGTGTTTGTGTGAAACTGTGAATGTATACATATATAAATATATAAGGGAGCGATGTATCTATTGAGATGATAGAGTGCGAGAATCACTCAGAACAACCATAACCGCAAAATGGCATTCTCGCAGTAGAAAGAATCTATCATGATTCATGAGTGGAATGATATTGATTGGCCAATTTTAAATCTGGACGCTATATAATTTTACGACTTCCTTCAGAAGAATATAGAGAGGGTTATCATACCTGTAACACAACTCAATATTTTTTATTTTAAAAAAAGGAGAGTATTTAAAAAATAAAATAAAATGGGAAGTCCCATAATAACTATGTTCTTTCTGGACATTAAAACTTTCAGATTGATTCAATATACTTCAAGAACCCAGCATCATATATATAATATTCAAAAAGAAAAAGACATCAATCATATATATAATATTCAGAATCATTACAGCAAGAAAAAAATAACAGAGACACAAAGGGGGGAAAAGTAGAAAATCAAGGAACCAGCCATGAAAAATGAGACCTTCGATTTTGGAATGACTTTGACAGCCACATCCAGCCCCTTCAAGCTTCCCTTCTTTCCCTTGGCGGAGCAAGTATACCCGAAATGCCCACATCCCACCTCTTCTCCAAGCTCGTAATGAGCTACGAGCTGCTTCGAATACCCGAAGTTCTTATCCAGTCCAACCTCGCATTCGCTTCCTTCCGGGATTGATGCCTCATTTGGCTTGACAGAACCATGCCGTCGAGCAAGCAGTGCCCGAATGTGCTTCGCCGGTGAAGGAGGAGGAAATGGGCGCTTGAAAATGCGCAAAGGAGTTGAGCTCACACTGGAGTTTGCTGGTGAGTTCTTGAACAGGCTAGGTAAAGGACTTGGACTGTAAAAGGGAAAGTTTGAGAATTTCCTGCCCTGGGAACTTGGCAGACCGTCTTTGTCATCAGAAAATATTGGATTTTCTGCTTGAGTTTGTGAGATTTCAATAGGCTTTCCATGACACAGTCCCATGAAATCAGGCCAATAACAGAAAACGCAAGAATTGACAAATGACGAACAAGTTCGACAACTGAGATCGGGAAGTTAACAGAAATTACATAAAAGAATTAGACCAATAGAAAGGAGAGACCGAGAGAGTGAGAGACTAAATTGAGAGCCTTTTGAAGCTCAATGAAGAAATTCAGATAAGGCATGCATACTCAGAGGGAGAGACAAACGGATTTCGGGTGGAAACTCAAAGAAAACAGATTTTGGTTGATCAACGAAACCCAGAAAAGGATAAAGGAAAGAAATTCCCTGAAAAAGAATCAGGGAAATTTCCAACAATAATGAAATACCCAAGAGGGAGAATTATTCATGTAAATTATTAAGGAAAGCAACTATCCTTTTCGTCGAACAAAGAATGCCAGTGAGGAAAACCTGTTGGAATTCACCTAAAGAAGAATCACTCCGTAGCTAGAACAAGGAAATGAAATGATTGTAGAAACGAAAGCAAGAAAACTCCGTAAAATTTTCCAAGAGGAATGAAGGAGTGGGGGGGAAAAAATAGATAGGAAAAGTGAGGCAAGATGCTTTACAGAGATTGCAAGAAAAAGAAACCAAGCCTCCTTTTTCTGCTTTCTGTAAGCTCTATTTATTTATTTTAATTTTCCTGGTTAATAGTTTTGTATGGAAATATCACTTTAGCAGAGAGAAGGAGTGTTGTTTCTTCTCTAATAATATTATAATAATGGTGAATGGGGTTGGGTTTGGGTTTGGATCCTTCCAGTCTGTCGTTATTGATCCCAGAAAACTAAGATGTATCCATTTCATATGAAAACATAACAATGTAATAGGAGGCTGGAAACTCAGCTTCCACTGTCTGTCTGTGTATTATAGCTTTGACCTCCTTTTGTTGGACTCTGAAAGGCTCTTTTTCTGCTTTTATTTATTTTTTTCCCTTGGTGGGTCTATTTTTGCCTATAAGTAAATTGAGATTTGAGAAGGAGAAAAAAAAAAAAAAGACACATCAATTTGATCATTTGTGTGCTCCGTATGGGACTTCTCTATTATTATACCAAGGTTCAATGGATGTCTTTCGTATAGAAATTGGTAATAGATATTAACTAATGGCTGAGCTATTCTACTTTGTATGGTCCAATCTGCTAAATTATATGCCGTCAAAAACTCAATGCAGAAAAGTAGGGGCAATTACTCAAACTCTGTGACCAACACGAAGGATAGAACTTAACACTTAGAAACCCTCAATTCTCATTCACTATAACTTGAAAATTCAATTTCTTTTCTTAAGTTTCATCCTGAATACAAACACTTTGAGGTTATAAAGCATAAACATGATACAAACGATCCATGAAAATTTACAGAATTTACCAAACTATACTAACAGTTATTGTTTAGTTCAGTTTTGTCAATATATACAACTTAGCAGTTAGTTACCTACCATTTATTATTTTTCAAATACTGTTATTATCATTTATTAATGTCTATATATATATATATATATATATATATAATTAATTGATTTACCAAACAGAATCATATATTAACCAAACTTGATTTAATTACTTTATTTGGGTTCTTGAATATATAACCTTAATTTTAAGAAAGAAATTTACTTTTATGTATACTCTAAATTATTATCACACACAAACTTTAGTTTAAAGTTGCATGAGATATACGTTGCCACATGGATGGGTTCCGAAGGAGTCTGAAAGGTTGAATACGGTTGGATCGGACATGGACATCAAATTAAGGCTCAAACAAGTAAAAACAGTTAGCATAAAACTACATTTTCAAAACGGATTTGTTCTTTTTTATTATTTATTTATTTTTATACAATCACAATGATGTCATGGATTTGGATTACTATAAATTAAAAATATATTTATTATATAAAAGATATATATTGAAGACTTCGTTTCAGTAGAAAAGAGACGAAAAATAGTTAGAATGATAAAGACTTGGAAGATGTATTATGTTTGAGAAAGCATAGAGAACATCACTTTATTGAGCACGTGA
The DNA here is from genome assembly GCA_034509205.1 of Ceratonia siliqua. Classification (NCBI taxonomy): domain Eukaryota; kingdom Viridiplantae; phylum Streptophyta; class Magnoliopsida; order Fabales; family Fabaceae; genus Ceratonia; species Ceratonia siliqua. Next base: position 9,101,291 of record JASKGM010000013.1, on the reverse strand, counting down.
TCACTTTAGTTCGGTCCGGGTATCACTAACAGTTGGGGCTTTAATTTCTTTCTAGTTGTCATATACCCCATTCTCATGATCAACTACTTGAACCATACGAAACGGTTACTGATCACCCACTCCACAAACACACTATGATGAACATGTCATTTATACGGTTCCTAAAAGAAAAATCTTACACCATACTTTCATCGGCCTTAACTTATTTTTGGCAAAATTTACACTATTATTATAATATTAAGTTTAGCATTATAATTTTTACAAATTAGTATAATTTATATATAAATAAAATAAATATTTAAATATTAATTTATGAATATCATAATAATAAATTTAATATTACGAAAATACTGTAATTTTTTTCATTATCGTTCATCAAATGCACTTTCCCTTCTTTTCTTTTCTTTTCTTTTTTTTTTCTCTTTTTTTTTTTTATTTTTGGGTTAGGCGCTACCTCACTAACTCAAACACAAAGAACATCATTTATATCAAAGTTAAGGGGATCCACGGTATATATTCCACCATCCACTACAACGCTTTTACTTATGTTTTTATTTATTTATTTTCAAAGCACACAACTTTTATTTTGTAACCTAATTTTTCGTATGTACTCACATCATTAATTAAATTAACAAATTTATTATTGAATTAATAAAAAGATAACATTATTATTTTGTTTATTTGTAAAGGACAAAAATCAAACAAACTTTATTTAAAATAGTAAGCTGAGAATTAGTCTTTTTTTAACAGACCAAAATAGGATTTTAGTTAATAAACAATTAGAGTTGAATATTAAAATAAATTAATAAATTAATAACTATTTGTGTTCAAAATTAACATTTTTTTTTATTTTTGTATCAAGTTGATTTTTTTTAAATTATTAGTTATTTCATCTTCTATATAAAATCAATTCTTTCGCTACCTCAACACGCATAAAAGTAGGCCTAGAATAGATAAGAACAATATTATAAATACAAACGTAAAATGATAGAAGTGCAGGATGAGGGGTGGTGACGACAAAAACGTTAGAGCATTATGATTAGGTTAGTAGGTTGGCATTTTGAACTCATTTATTATGGATTCAGATCTCATTCAATCAGTGCATGAGATACAATTGTAATGTACGATTATTATTGTGTTATATCATTGACTCTTATATACACCATACAATCGTGACCATACATAATAACTGTACAGGGTTTAATTAATTGCACACTCCATCTATTATATAACTATTCATTAAATCACTTTAGTTAAGAGACAAAAACTTTTATTTACTCAGAGTAAATTATACATTGAGGATTCATTTTCCTAATTTCTATAATAATACACCTTTTATTTTATAATGAAAATAAGGTATAATTAAAAATAATATTAAATTCTATCGTTACATATGTTTCTAGTAATTATGTATGTGCATCTAAACCAGGAGAAGCAATGTGTATAACCACAATATAATAACTCAGATGCTCCTAATCCTTAGCTGCTCAACTTTGACCAATAATTTGTGATATCTTTTTCAGTTTTTTAGTACAAGTTATAGGAAGAGAACCTAGGTATTTAAGTACTAAATAAAACATTTGAAGTTAATGTAGTAATGAATCTATTGTATGATTGCCCAATTGAGAGCCTCATAATTGGTGCTTTCCAAAAGAGAGGTGGGAAAGCAAGAACTGCTTGATTTTTTCCTCCTTTTTCCATTTCTGGTTCTTAAACATTTTTTGTGGCCTTTATTGAATTGTCACAGTGTACTGTTTAGTGACAGATATCTTGAAAGCAATATATTCTGTGAAGCATGAGAATATAAATTAGATTTGGGGAACTCTTTTCTTGAGCCACTATATAAGCTGATGCCCCCCCTAAGCATAAGGAAAGGTGACACAAAGGAAAGGGCTATAATAATTAATGGCCCTTTGTCTCAGAGTGGAGACTTTATTGCTTGACAAAAAGAAATTCTTATTCCTTGATGCTCTGTAGATTGCTCTCAAAGTTTTTTTTTCTTTTCTTCTTATGGTAATAGAATAAAGCAGGGGATGGAGAGAATAAAAGTTACAAAATTAGTTGTGAGCTTGTGGCAGGCAGGCACATAAGAAAACAAACACACACATACACACTGTCTCAGACACAAGGAAAAGCCTGACGAAGAAGACGAAAATCTCTGTGCCTAAGTTGGCAAGCAAAAGGTGTAATGAATAGTTGAATATTTTTGCATTTGGATTTGATGGAAGGAGGACAAAGGGAATGCCTTGGGCTGGGGATTCTTATTAATTAGGCTGCAATCAACATGGGCTCTGTGTTTCTCTAAGTTGGAACTTGGCTAGCTTACTTTCTACTCCCTCTATTGATCTGAAGAGAAAATGAACGGTAGTTATATTTTTGGTAGGCAGGCCCCACTTTATCTTCTTAGGTAGTAGGTGACCCACCACAAGAGAGCTTTGATTTTCTTAGCATGGAATTGCTCTGACCACTGACCATACCCTAGGATCAGAGAAGAGAGGGAATGGAGAAGAAGGGGACAGGCATTTGGGAGTTTTTTTTGTCATTGAGGATCTGTCACATTAGGGTCCCTTAACCTTAAGCCACCTCTTAGAGAAGACTCATTCTCACTCAATCATCTTCTCCTCCTTCTTTCCAAAAAAAGAAAAAAATAAAAATTTGAAGTGGGGTTGAGAGAGGAATCTCTCAATTTCTTGCTCAAAAGATTATGCTTTGCAGAAGCTTCATACAGATTAGAGAATCTCCGGCTATCCCTTCACAAATTCCAACTTTGAGCTTCACTTTATGGTTTAGTCTTATTCCCCTGTCCTCTTCAATGTAAATTACTATCAAGGAATGTAACAGAACCTCTGGCTGAAGCAGCAACGCAGCCCAACCCAACCCAAAACAGATTAATAGGGCCACATATGATTCTTATCTTTGGTCCATTTCCTCAAGAATAATCTTTGGTCCAATAACAGGACCGCTCGCCGCTTGAGGACAATAATTTTAATAAGAAATCTGTATCTCCTCAAGAATGAAGAACCCTAGGCGCCTCCTTCGCTGTAAACCCCTCGTTCACCTTTTTTTTTTTTTTTTAATGAAAGTAGTTTTTTTTTCATGAAAAATTTTCTTGTTTTCCCTCAAATTATTGGAAAAAAAAATATAATATTGCCATAACACTAAGTCGCCCTTTATAAACTAGTAATTAGATTTTTATTTCGTTTACATCTAAATTAAAATTTATTTATATTTAAATAACACTAATATGTAAAGATTGTAATATTAAATTCGGTGCTACAATAATGCTATAATTTTTCCCAAGTTATTTACTCTTTTCAATAAGAGATTTGTTAATTAGTGTCCTTAAATATTTTCATCTCACCTTTTCCTATCTACAACATTGTTTTTTGCATCTAGGGGCTGTTTGAAAGCATATCCCTCAAAAAGGAATGACGTTGAGTTGAGACTTGAGAGGTATATTGTCTCTGTTATGATATTTTCTGAGAAAAAAAATCAAAACAAACTTGGGCTGGAGAAAGCGTTTTTCTATGGGCTTCTACGTAGTACTTTAGCCGTTTAGCGTCCTCCTTGGCTGCGAAAACTACGCAACTGCCCACATTGTTCTCGTTTAGTTTTGGTAAATATTTCAAGGGGGCTTCTTCACGTGAATATTTCAAAAAAATATGATATATATATATATATATATATATATTTTTTTTTTTCAATTATTAACTTCAAAATGTACCAATTTTTCTGAATTTAAACAACAAATTTACAATAATTTTTTTACTTTGCATTTTATCAATGAATGTATAATATCTCTTAATCTTCTATTACTGCAACCTTTTACGACAATTATAATATAGCAACTATGAAAATTAAAAATTTTCAACATTTTCTACCCTACGACTCATTCAACTTCTATATAAATGAGTTAATTCTTTTCTTTTCTTATATTTCGTGGGTTAGTTGAAAATTTTTAGTATTATTTAAACCAATTTATTTAAATGTATTTTTCTTCACAAGACCAATTTAATTAAATATTGCAAGATTATATCAATTTAAGACGCCCTGCAAATGAATGTAAACGATCATAATCTTCGAATTACAAGTCTCGTAGTTGGCAGCAAGAGCAAGAGCTTCCGGTGGCAAAACCGTCACAGCTTACTGGCGGTGACACCCTTCTTCGTTTGGCAGCCCAATCAGTTCCTCTCGTCGCTGCTGGTCTCAATTGCATTTTCATTACTGCTGGAGTTCATTACCCGCGGTGAGACCCATCTTCTCTCTACTTTTTTAATGTTTGAATCTTAACCCATTCAGCAAATTTAACCCTCAAGCTCGTTTTTTATTTGTTTATTTTCTGGGAACTACCTCTGCTTAGTTAAAACTTATTTGATTATCTATATGAGTATCGTTGTAGCTGTTAAGGTTGGGACTTTTATGTGTATAATGTTTATAGTAGTAGTAGTTAAGTTGTTTGTTAAAATTACTGAATGAGTGACATGGCTAAAATCCCAAGGTGCATATATCAAACGCCTAAAGGGTCTGCAACCAAAACTTCGAAGTCCATTTTTTCTTTTTCAAGACTTGTGGTTATTAAGGTTGACATTTCACTTCACTCTATTTCCGGATCAGCTGATATTGACATGGATTACTTTTTATATTAATTTTGGTGTTCTTTTGGGTTTTTTTTTCTGTTTACTTAAGCATTTTCCTATTGACACTGTGCCCTCTGATTTTTGTATGTTTGTCTATTGCAAAAGAATGTTTACCCCTCTAGTAACATTACACACTCATACTCTATTTGCAAACAATTGGATCATTCTTGATAACTTCAGTATACATTATTCTCATAAGAATTTGTGGTCTTTTGTTGAGCAAAATTTATGCGGGTATTGTGTGCAAAGAATACTGTCAAAACCATTTTCATTGTTGCTAGCTTTAATTAGTCCCATGGGTAGTCTCAATTCTCAAACAGGTAGGTTCATGGAAAGCTTGGCATACCATGGAGCACGGGCTGCCTTGCAAATGAAATTTATTAGTGTGGAGTTGACTCAAATCGTGGGACTTCAAAAGTTAACAGAATTCTTCACTGTTCCCTTGTCACCTCCCACCATTATGCAATAACCATATTATTTCTGTCTATGTTGGCAAATGACGTCAAGCAATCACTATATTATCAAAAATAGTATGCTTCTAATTTTTAATCACCTCATGCTTTTGAGCTTCCATACACTGTATTCTGAATTTATCCAGTAAAAATTCTCTTTCATAATATGACCATGCATTTCTGAATTTATCTAGTTGGTTGAAAGTTGATAGGCAAGGGCGTGTAAAGTGGCAGACGGGTATTTTGATAATTTGGATTATTTTATGTTTTGAACTTTGTGGTTATAAACTGAAACTATTAAACAATAGAACATGAAAAAGAGAAGTTCCTGGAGAAATGTGGAGCAACATCTATACTATTATATGAAGTGAGAATTCCTGTTTGGGTTTCATTACCCACTTGTTCAATTTTGTTATGCAAAATAAAAAAAAAATTCACCCAAGATTTCTGATAATAAATAAATTCCCTATTCATTAGCCCAGTTGTCTCTCATACAAACTCTAAATAATTTCTATGAATTACAAGAAGCACTTATCTTGCACATTGTTCACCCTAAAGGCAATTGATGAAATTGAATATTAAATACAAAATAAAATTCAGAAGGCAGATTGGCATGCACTCATGGGTTTGCCTAGATGCCAATACATTTATTGACTTCTACATGTTACTCATATTGCTCTCAACAATTGTAAATGCCTTCAGTGGTTAACTTCAATAATAACATGTGGAAGGGCGTCGATCATCTTTGAAGGAAAAGAAAATTAAATTTTCTTATCAGCTCTTATGTTTTGATGCTTTCTTGCATTTTCTTTTCCTTTTAGGAGTGTGACTTATCTTCCACATTGGAATCATTCTTTTCTCTTTTACTGCTGAAATTTATTTCTTTATCACACACAGAGATATATATCTGATTAAGACTAATACCTACTCTCACTGAAGATAGGCAAAAACCGCCAAACCACTTGAGAAATTCTGTGTCTCAATCTGTTTTCTTTCTTCTTCTCTAATTACCGTTCAAAATTTGCACAACAACTACATACCCTGTTCTATGTATGGATTAAAAATTCTGTGCAAATCATATGGGGTTTTACTTCCTCATAATATTAATTTTCACAATTCCTACTTCTTCCTGGTTATATAATGATTGGTTTGTCTTTTCTTTTCTACTGCCTCTTTAACTTGTGTTTGTGTTTGTGTTCCTGCATGTGTAATTTCACCTAAACATGTGATTTGTAATTGCTGAGGATTCAGTATATTTCTTTGTGCCTCAAGACAATAGTCTATGGAATGAAATATGATACAGAATTTCTGTGGTTGCTGCTGCCGCCTTTAATTGATTAACTGTTGCATCTTTTGGTTTAGAAAATATGAACAATAATGCTGACAGACCACTTAATGGAGAAGTAGAAGAAGATGATGATGATGATGAAGAAAATGGTGGAAACCTTGATGCCTGGGAGAGAACTTATGCAGAGGATAGATCATGGGAGTCTTTGCAAGAGGATGAATCTGGACTTCTTCGTCCCATAGATAATACAGCCATTTACCATGCCCAGTATCGCAGGCGCCTTCGTGCCCTAGCTTCGACAGCAGCTGCTGCTCGAATTCAGAAGGGACTCATTCGCTACCTGTACATTATTATTGACCTGTCTAAGGTATTTTATTTATCACTTCATAGTTCTTTTGTGAATATTATATTTTATAATGATCTTTGCAGCTTAGACATTTGTCTGATGGAACAATGCATATATTATCCCTGATTTGAAAATTGGGTTTCAATAAGAGTACATGGTGCTTATATTAGAACATTTTGGAGAGTAAACTTATAAAAGTGTAAGTTTGCAAATTTTCTTGGTTAGCGTCATTTTCAATTTGTGTAATGACTTTTTTTATATGCCTTAGATACTTTTGTTTTTTTGAATTAGCTTATTTCTCCTTTGTAAATACATCTGTGAAAATTCTTCATCAGATTTGCACTTTAGAGTTAAAAATTTAAAAATTTACTATATTATTCATAAGCACATTATATTCACATTAGATTTTTCATGTTGAGCAATACTTACCTGAAAGGACATTAGGAATTGTTTATGGCCCCATAGATTTTATTTAACTCACAATTGAGGTAATAATTGTAGCAGTAATAGAATTACAGAGAGAAGAACATAGTAAAATATTATACTTTGACTTGCCAAGAAAAGAATATATAGAGCATTATGGTTAAATATATGTACTGTTAATCTTACTCCCCTCTCTAATTCAGAACTTGGTTTCTGTCATCATGTGAAGGCAGCTTCAGAGAGAGACTTTCGACCATGTAGGATGGCTGTGATTGGAAAACAGGTTGAGGCATTTATCAGAGAGTTTTTTGATCAGAATCCACTTAGTCATGTTGGTCTTTTGACTATAAAGGATGGCGTTGCTCAATGCTTAACGGAACTTGGTGGCAGTCCTGAGTCCCATATTAAAGCTTTGATGAGTAAACTGGAATGCTCAGGTGATGCCTCCCTACAAAATGCACTAGAGCTTGTTCATGGCTATCTAAATCAGATTCCATCATATGGTCATCGAGAAGTTCTGATCTTATATTCAGCACTCAGTACATGTGATCCTGGTGATATCATGGAAACCATCCAGAAATGCAAAAATGGAAAAATAAGGTGCTCTGTCATTGGTCTTGCTGCTGAAATGTTTATATGCAAACATCTTTGCCAAGAAACTGGAGGAACATACTCTGTTGCACTGGACGAGGTCAGTTTAACTAATCGATTTTAATGGATCCCGCATATTGCAAACAAGTCCCCTCTATAAAAGCAATTAAGTTATTTATACCCACAAGAAGCCTTAGTCTAAAGACTAAAAACGGATTTAGAATATCACAGGTTATCTTTCTAGCGCTGCAGAATATGTTTCACATCTTTCAGATGTTAGTTCCAATAATGTTTTTATATATATTCATGAATTTTCGCGATCGTTCAGTTACATACATCTCCTGCAGGCCCACTTGAAAGAGTTAATTCTGGAGCATGCACCGCCACCGCCAGCAATAGCAGAGTACGCTTCTGCCAATTTAATTAAGATGGGTTTTCCACAAAGAGTAGCTGAGGGTTCCATTGGAATTTGTACTTGTCATGAAGAAGCTAAGGAAGGAGGGGGATACACTTGTTCGAGATGCAAAGTACGTGTCTGTGAGCTTCCTACTGAATGTCGTATTTGTGGATTGACCCTTATCTCATCACCCCATTTGGCAAGGTCATATCATCATCTCTTTCCAATAGTGCCTTTTGATGAGGTGTCTCCATCATCTCGAAATGACCCACATCAGAGATTTTCGAACACTTGTTTTGGCTGTCAACAAAGCCTTCTTAGTCCTGGTAAGTTCTACAGAAAGGCAGTTAGGTTGAGTTTTATCATACATTATCACATTTGGCAATGTACCATTTTATCATGTTGGCCCAACTTCTGTGTCAAATAAAGACTTATCTGATACAGTTTTAAGGGTGAAGTAATAGTGCACTCAGGGTTAAGGGAGTGCTTAACTGGACTCCTTTCTTCACAATTTCTATATCTTTTTTTATTGAGGGATAGATCTGTAACCTCAGATGAAGTCTTGCACACAGTATTCATTTTTTGAATATAATAGAAATTTTCAAAATTGGTAAAGCAGTCTTAGCTGTCTTTTATTTTGTATTTGCAGTTTTCTTTTTGTTAAATGGTCCTAGCCCTAGTAAAGAAGATTAGTCAAATTCTTAGCCCTATACTAGATGGAGTTGCCTTTTGTTAGGTACCTAAGTTCAAGATGTATAACTCACTCCAAGAGACTAGTCTATTAGGGAATGGTGCCTTCTAAACTTAAGTATTGTTAAGAGTATCTAAGCTATATTAGTAAGGGTATTTTAGTCTTTAGTCTTTGATCTCAGTATTTCAATTAGATTGTATTTCCTTTTTCTATTATATATATACATGATCACCTATCTAATAAGATATAGTTTACCATTATTTCTCTTTCCCTTCGACATGGTATCAGAGCCGAGACTCGGTTGTCTATGCCAGGCATCGGAGATGTTCTCCATCGTGGGTGCACTCCTCCGTCGTGAGGGAGAGTGTTAGAAGTCCCACATTGCTTGAGTAGATTGGTTAAGTGAGGTATATATCCCTTGGGCACCCTCCCACCAAAGAGCTAGCTTTTGCGGATGAGTTTTACCCAAGGTGGTTTGTCAACATGGTATCAGAGCCAGGTTTCTGAAACCCTAAAATCCCAAAATTTAGAAATGCTAATTTCAAAAATCCCCAACTTTCAGAAATCCCCAATTTCAAACCATAATTTCTTAAATCTCAAATTTCTCCTCCCAATCAGCCCATCTCCTTTCATCGTCGGCTTCCCCACTGACCAGCGACTATAACCCTCGTCACCGGTCACTTATGTCTTCGCCAACGCCTGCCACGCGCCGAAGAACACTGATGCGTGCGAACTGAGTGAACAGCACGCGTAGGACTGCCTTTTGGACGTTATATGGCTGGATCTTGTGCTGTGGTGGTTGAACCATGTTTCCGGTGGATGAACAGTGGTGAACAGTGGTTATCGGCGGCGAGCAGCGAGTATTTTACTGTTGATGGCCGATTTTTGAGTGATTTGGCCAATTTTTGGATGATTTGACCTTGTGTAATCCGAATTTGATATTATCTCACTTGGGTAATTTGATTTTGGAGGAATTTGGCGTGATTGGTACGTTTTTTTTTAGTATTTTTGATATCTTTGGGTGCTACTTACTTATTTTGTGTTAAGTTAGTCTTCAATGCCTGAAGAACACTCTAATGTTGCTTAACCTCCTCAGGGAGAGATTGAAACCCGAAAATTGGTTTCCGAATTAATTCCTGCACCCTCACCAAAATTACCGACCAGAAGTTGGAGGGTTTGTTTCAAAATTACCGACCAGATTGAAACCCGAAGAACACTCTAACGCCACACCCAAAACTTGAGTCATGAGTGAGAGGTTTGCTTCAGTTTATATATCACATGTTCTCATCCTCCACCTCCGATGTGGGACTTGCCAACAGGGTCCCCGTAATTACCTTTAATGGAGATGTTCATGTACGGCTTTAAGATGGAGGATCATTTGATTAGTAATGCTCCAACATGTGAGTTAGCAAAGAAAAAGTGGATCCAAGAGGACAAAAGTCTGTATGGGTTGATCAGACAAATCTTAGAGGCTCGGATTGAGGATATCACCACCCATTATGATACAGTTTGGGAGTACTTAGAGTCCTTATATTCAGGGAATGAGGATATGTCTCATCTCTATGATGTAATTCAGGAGTTTCATTGGGCCAAACAGAAGGAGGTCTCTTTGACTGATCACTTTGCTCAATTCAAGAAAGTGTACGAAAAACTTAATACCTTGATGCCCATTACTAGTGATGTGGGGGTAATGAGGGAGAAGAGAGCAGTTGGCTGTTATGTGCTTTCTCACTAGTCTCCGGGATGATTACAGTACTGCCCGCTCACAAATTCTAACTAGGTCTGATAAGTTAAAATTACAGGATGTGTACTTTCGCCTTCTTAGGACTTCTAGGGAGTCCTCTAAAAGTCAGGCTAGACCCAGTGATTCCTCTGCGTTTGTGGGCACTAGTGGGAGAGGTGGCCGTGGTGGTTCCAGAGGTGGATGAAGTGGTGGACGTGATACTGGTGACACCAGGATAGTGTGTCATTATTGTAAGAAATATGGGCATTTTAAGCGCAACTGCCCAAAGCTTCTTGCCAAGCAGCAACGATTTGTCAACACTGTTGCTCAAGATAGTGTCCTAGAGAGTGACACTAAGATGGTCCCTATGACGGTGGATGAGTTCGCCCGCTATACAGAATTTCAGGCCACTCAGTCTGCTCCACCTCATATAGCCCATATTGCCCTAGACAGTTATTTTCACTGTTTGTCTTTCTTCTACACCGAGTAGCTGGGTCATTAACTCAAGTGCACAGACCATATGACAGGAAACACAGGTATTCTTTCTTGTTTCTCCCCTGCATCTCATCTACCTCGTGTCACCTTAGCCGATGGCTCCACCACACCTGTTGTTGGTAGTGGCACTGCTTACCCCACACCTTCTATACCCTTATCCATTGTGTTATATTTATTCAAATTTTTATTCAATTTAATGTCTGTTAGCAAAATCACTAAAGCCTTAAACTGCAGTATTGCATTTTTTCCTGACCATTGTGTTTTTCAGGATCTTGGGACGAGGCAGATTATTGGTAGAGGCCGCGAGTCAAACGGTTTGTATGTCTTGGAGTACACGCCTCCTTCGGTTCCCAACTCAGTTGTCTGTCCCAGCACCTTGTCCCCTTTGGATATCCATTGTCGTTTAGCTCATCCCTCTCTACAAAGTCTGAAGCAGTTATGTCCTAATGTTAGTTCTGTGTCTAGGTTAAACTGTGAGTCCTGTCAGTTTGATAAACATTGTCATCTGTCTTATCCTTTAAGAGTCAATAAACGGGCTGCGTCCTTTTTTGATGTTGTTCATTCTGATGTTTGGGGTCCTTGTCCAGTCTTGTCTAAAACTGGTTTTCGATATTTTGTTACTTTTGTTGATGATTATTCTCGTGCAACTTGGTTATATTT
>JASKGM010000013.1:9073301-9089488 GCA_034509205.1 Ceratonia siliqua | reverse complement strand
TATGGTGGTTATCAGAAAATGTATGGAGGAGATAAGGGCAATGTGGAAACTTGGAGGAGCCAAAGAGAGGGAGAGCAACGAGAGGAGGAAGGCTACATTTAGAAAGGAATTTGAACAGAGAGTGAAGACCCGCAGAGAAAATAGAAGAGAAAAAGAAAATAGAAGTACCATTGAAGGAGGAAGTAGAGGTGCAAACGAAGAAGGAAGTAAAACCACCATTGATGGTGGAAGAAGAACCACCATTGCTAAGGGAAATAAAGCTGCCGTTGAAGAGTGATGCCCAGCCGATAGAGAAAGTTGCAAAGCTGCCATTTATGGAAGATAAAGACAATGCTGATGCTGCTGCTGCTGCTTCTGTCCAAGAGATGCAAGTTAAGGTGGAAAAGGGTATTAGGGTTGAAATAGGGTTGATTGGGCCCAAAACTCTAGTGCAAGTATTAACCTGGGCCCAAAATAGAAGGGAAAGGTGCTGGGTAATAAGTGAGATATGTGCTGAGGGGCTTTCAAAGGGAATTGGGTTTGAAAAGCATTTGGACCTAATTGACTACTCAAACAAAGTTAATGAAGTGTGGGAATTGGGCTGAAATAGGCCAGTAATTAAAATCCAATGGGATCCAGGCATTTTTCCTCTACCCCTCACCTTCTTGTTTCAATTTCAACTAGGTAAGCTACATTACAGTCCTTTTTCTGTATTAGTTGGCCATCACACGCAGCAAGGTTTCTCCACTGCAACCTGTGTCACGTCATATATATAGTGGATTCCACTCTCAAGGAGGATCTCTAACTTTTGGAACTCCCAATATATCTCCTCCATCCCAAAACGGGCAGATAAGTAATGGGAGCTTCTTGCCACAAGGAAATACAACGAATGTGAAGGACAGGGCACTTTCACCTTGAAGACAAGGTGAATGTGAAGGGGAGGGTATTGATAGACCCCAAGGATATAAGAGGAAGAAAATGAGGAAGTTACTAGAGGGACAGGTGGCAGAGAGTGTTAGTTATAAAAGAAGAGTAAGGGGGAGGGTGGAGGTAGGCAAGAAATGAGTGGTATGGTTGAGCACTAGCTGCTTAGTGCTGGAAAAAGGGGGATGCCTAGTGCCCATATAGCTAGGACGGCTCTCTGCATTTTCTACCTACTTTTATCTTATTTCTTCTTGAGTGTTTTAGCTCCTGTGGTAGTGAGAGTGTTCTGTTGTTCCAGTATTTCGTTTACCTTTATTATTCTGTATTGGGTGTTGTTTCTATGTAGTCCAAGTGCTGTTTAGGCACTTCATCAATCAATAGATCACTGTTATTCTATTTTTCGGGTGTTTCTATGTTATTATTCCTGTTATAGATCTTGGTTCCCATCATCTTCTCATGTGGCTCAATTGTTCTTTAGAGAAATTGTAAGACTTCACGGGGTTCCTAAATCTATCACATTAGACTAGGACTCTAAATTTTTAAGTCACTTTTGGCTTACTCTATAGAAAATGTTTGATACTTCCTTGAACTTTGGTAGTATAGCCCATCCTCAAACAGATGGCCAGACCGAGGTTCTTAACAGGATACTTGGAAACATGATCAAATGTATCTATGGAGATAAACCTAAAGGGTGGGATCATGCCCTCCCACAGGCTGAATTTGCATACAATAATGCTCCTCATAGTGCCATGAGTTAATCTCCCTTTTCCATTGTGTATACTAAGGTGCCACAACATGCCCTGGAATTAATTAAGCTGCCTGTTACATCCAAGAAGAGTATTATAGCCAAACACATGGCTGAGGGAGTGCACCAAGTTCATGAAGAGATAAAGAAGAAGTTGGATGAGGCCAATACCAAGTATAAGAAGACTGCTGACCAGCATAGGAGGCACAAAGAGTTTAAAGAAAGAGATTATGTGATGGTGTTCTTAAGGAAAGAAAGGTTTCCAACTGGTACATACAACAAGCTACAACCAAAGAAGTATGGCCCTTACAAAATTGTCAAAAAAATCAATTCATATGCTTATGTGGTGGAGTTGCCTTCGGAGTTTGGGATTTCTAGTACCTTCAATGTTGCTGATCTGTATGAGTATTATGATCATGAAGAACCCCTTTACTTGCCCATCAACTCGAGGTCGAGTTCTTCTCAAGAAGGGAGGACTGATGCGAGCATTCAGCTTTGACTTACTATCATCAATTGGATTGTCATAAGGGTTCTAGGAAATAGTTATTTGCTGTTATTTCTTTTATGAGTCTATGTTATTTTGTATTTCTGAGCTGTTGGTATGTTGGGTCTGTGTATGTTGGCCCTATGTGGTAATATTTGTGCATTAAGGGGTATTTTAGTAATTCTGGTCAGCCCCTTTATTTATCTGCTTGTAACACTTTCAGAAATGGTAATGCATGAATTTTCTTCGACTTTCCTTGTGAGACAGAAGCCTTTCTGTTGTTTACTTCTTAGAAGCTACATTATAGCTTCCTTGAAGGATTTCTTGCGTTCTTAGCTGGAAATCAGTTCTCTTCAGTTCCTATCTACATCAGGAAGAAGCATAAGTTGATTATTTTGTGATTATCTTCACTAAGATTTTGGGCAAGTCAAAGCAGATGAACTTGAAGTTTGACCATTTTCTCCTGCATGTTTGTGAATGTTATGACTGTTGATATGTACGAGGTATTTGGTCATCTAAGTAACATATAAATTGAATTCTATCTTTAGGTAAATGAAACAAGATGGTTATCTCTATTAGTTAGTCAGTTTATAGTTCATTGTTCTCATTGCTTGTTCTTGTTCATTTTCTTCATCCACTGTCAGGTCATGCTAAAGCTGTAAAGTTTATTTCAGGTGTATATCTGTAGAAATATCCAATGACATTGTGTATTTTTTGGTTTTATTTCTTGTTGATCTCATTAATTGTAAATTAATGATAATTGTTTATATTTTTCTAGAAAACAATGGCCCAAACCTTTAATAGTGTTTTCTTTATTTTCCTAGTCATGTGTACGCAAGGGCACTAACAGGGACAAGAGAACTACGGAATGAATTTGACAAAGAATTGGGCAGGATGGCTAGGCCTAATAATAATGGTCATGATGCTGGCTACATGGTTAATCGTCATTTTACTTCCGATCACAATGGTAGATGTACAAAGGGTTTCTCAAGTAAGGTACATCTGATTTTATGTATACATTTTTTGTATTATGATGTATTTTAACATGAAATTTGTTGGTAAGGGAGGAAAATGACAACATTGTTAACCAGGTAGATAATTATAGCTGCCATCTTAAACATTTTCTTTTAGATAATAGGGCAAGTTTGTTTCTATATTTAACTTTCTATTTTGTACATGAAAACGAATCTAATGTAATGTTTTGATAATTCTGTGTAAATGAATATTTCCTTGATGCATTAACATTTTTAATTCTGGTTGTCTCATTTTGGAATATTTGTAACTCTAATACTACATAGCACATACAATGCTTCAGCTGCTTAAAAGTATTCCAGACTATGTGAAGATAGTGGAGGTTGGTCCAAGAGATGGATTGCAAAATGAGAAGAATATTGTTCCTACTTCCGTAAAAGTTGAGTTGATAAAACTGCTAGTTTCTTCTGGGTTGCCTGTTGTTGAGGCGACAAGTTTTGTCTCACCAAAATGGGTACCACAGGTGAGAGTAGATTTATTTTTCCTAGAGACAAACACTGGTTTTGAAATTCTCACCCTCATATTATTATACAGCTGCTTTTGTGATCTTAATTATTATTATCTGATTTTGTTATATTTCACTTCGTTCTCTAGTTGGTGATCAAGTTATATAAAGTTTGTTATTTGTTACTTACTGTATCCTGAGGTTCTCTTCATCACCGTTCCCTATTACTTTTTTGAATATTTTTTTTCTGTTATCAGAAGAATGACAGTCTTTTGTTGGCTTGTTCCATTACTTTGTCAGACATCAGTAACTTAATCAACATTTCCGAAAGCATGCTTAATTTAGTCTATGTTGGGAAGGAACAAGACGGAAATCAATGAATAATCAATTAGGTCTGTACCATGGGTCAGTGTGTGGCTTCTGTCAGACAAAGGAAGGATGCCTCATAGATAATTGTGGGGAAATAATTGTCTTGGTTTTGGCCAATGATAGTTGCAAGATGAAGTGTTAATGAACAGTGGCCGGAAATTGGATAGTTGTCATTGAGTTAACTTCTTATTGATATGCATATTAGAATTTTTTGAGTGAGAGTTTAAGACTGTATTTGTACATGATTGGATCTTCAATATTTATCTCCTAGAACATCAGTAAACTTCTCTCCGGTTGCCTAATTATGGTATGAGCTATAGATTAGTTGATCTGGGACTAGAAAAATCTACCTATGCATGCTGCAAGGCATGATGATGTTGGATTTTGCAACTTGATACAGTCCCCTAATTATGGTATGAGCTATAGATTAATTGATCTAGGACTAGGAAAATCTGCCTATGTATGCTGCAAGACATGATGATGTTGGATTTTGCAACTTGATAAAGTCTAGAAACAAAAGCTATGTGTATGGGCAGCATTTAAACTAAAAAATATACTCAGTATATGTGCATGTTTGAGTAATTGCTGACTCTTTTTTTAAGAAAAAAACAGAGAGAAATAATTACTAGGAATTTATTTTTAATAAATTGTGTGACTGCAGATTTCATTGTAGAGCAGTTAGTTTATCTACATAATTGTTTGACAAGGGTAAATGTTGAGTCTTCAAACTTTTTGTTTCATAGATTAATAGGAGGAAATATGTTACAGAATCACATAATTTAGGTTGTTTTTACTTTTTACCTAGACCTTTTTATATTTTTTCATGTTTTTCACTTGCCATTTCTTGTTTATTTATTTATACTTTTAAAAGTGCTTCAACTTTACATATCTTTAACATCTGGTGTTTCCTTGAATGGTGTCATGGCAGATAAAATAATCCCACATTTATGTGTTTCAAACTGATATCATATCTTTGTGGCTGAATTTCAGCTGGCAGATGCAAAGGATGTGATGACGGCAATTCAGAATGTTGAAGGAGCTAGCTTTCCTGTTTTAACTCCAAATATTAAAGTAAGTGTTTTTAATGGGAAACATATAAAATATGATTGATCCAAAATTTCTGGATAGGATTAATTATGTGACCCTTTCTTTTAGGGTTTTGAGGCAGCTGTTGCTGCTGGAGCTAAGGAAGTGGCTGTTTTTCCTGCAGCTTCAGAATCGTTCTCTAAAGCAAATCTGAACTGTAGCATTGAGGATAATCTTGCTCGTTGCCGTGATATTGCTTTAGCTGCTAGAAACCTCTCAATCCCAGTCCGTGGGTATAGTATTTGACTGTTACTTTTTATTCTGTACAGAAGCAAAAAAATGAATTATAAAATTAAAATAAAACAAAATAAAAAATCTGAAGTTTCACGTGCTTCTTGTTAAGGAAAAGGATGACTTGTATGTAAGAACAGTTGTTTTCTTGGACACGTTATTATTTGATAAAAAGATTAGAAGCTTATCTAATAACCTTGAAATATTACTTTTTTCTGTTCTTGGAACAATTTGAAGTATTGCTTACAAGAGCTATCACAATGTTTTCACTTTGCCTTGAACGTATATGGCTGTCTAAAGTATAAAATATTTAGATCTATAAGTGGAAGAATAAATCTTGAGCTGAAGTACTTATTGCCGTGTTGACAGTCAGTTAGCAGGAGGAATTTTATTTTATTTTTTATGACTGTATTCAATTATATGGTCTTCAGGGGATAGACAACCTTTTGATGTTTTCTCCCTTTTGAAATAGCTTTTCATTTGACTTTTAAGATGACATTATTTGATGGAATGTTCACCATCAGACTATGTCAACCATCTTCTCTTGTTGGATCTACTGTTTTTATTTTTTGGGCATGGGCATGGCTTGAAAGATAATTTTGATTATAAAAATGGTTTGCAGATAGTGGTACATTTGTTCCAGACTCCCCTTTTTCCTTATTATTATTTAGAAAATTTGAACAACCTTTAAATTTCAGATTTGTCATTAGAAAATTTTGTATGATTAGTCATGTGACAGAATTCATATTTCAGATATATATCGTGCGTTGTGGGATGTCCGTTTGAAGGAAATGTTGCTCCAGCTAAAGTAGCATACGTGGCAAAAGCACTTTATGAGATGGGTTGCTCAGAGATTTCACTAGGTGATACGATTGGTGTTGGTACACCTGGTAATGTTTAAATCTGCCTTCTGTTGTTATTTAAGTTGGTTATATTTTGTGTGCAATTTCTGCTTTGGTTTTAGTGCTTGTGCATCTAACTGCCATGTTAAAAGGATTTTGATATGGGGCTATGGATTTTATCTATGTTGGTCTGACTTCTTTAGTTAATCTTATGTTGCTTGGATGAGGCCGATCTGAATGTTATTAGACTCTGAAATAAAGTTGTCTCAACTGTGCGGGTGATGAATTCTGTTGAATGTCATTTCAAATTAGTGGCCTTTTCTTCTGTCTTAAGAAGGAATAAATGTCGTATTTTCTGAAGAATATGATGAGATGTCTTAAGGTTTGGGATCGATATGTCAATGTCAAGTGAGAACAGGGCATGCTTCTTTCTAGTCAAGCCATAATTTTCCCTAAATGTTGTTAGTTTTCCTATTAGCTTGTCAGCATAGAATATTGACTGACTGCCTGTTGTCTAAACTTTTAGACATCTGGTGTTATTGAGTTCTTATCTAATATAAATATTTAGCGTCATTTTTACGGTATCCTGTCTGTTTTGATTTATTAAGTTTTCTGGTTTGACTTATTCTTTCTCATCTTTCCAGGTACTGTCATTCCAATGCTTGAAGTTGTTCTTGATGTTGTTCCTGTTGAAAAACTTGCGGTCCATTTCCATGATACTTATGGTCAGGCTCTTTCAAATACCCTTGTGTCACTTCAGGTAAATGACTTATTAAAAATTTGGTAGAAACTAGATAGAATAACAATTTTGCTGCATATGTTTAAAAAGAAATCTTAATTTGGTTAAAATGTGGTAATTGTTGTATAGATGGGGATCAGCACAGTGGATTCATCTGTGTCTGGTCTTGGGGGTTGTCCATATGCGAAGGGTGCAACTGGGAATGTTGCGACTGAGGATGTTGTTTACATGCTGAATGGAGTTGGAGTGAAAACCAATGTGGACCTTGGGAAGCTTATGGTGGCCGGGGATTTTATCTGCCAGCATTTAGGACGTGCATCTGGTTCAAAAGCGGCAACTGCCTTGCGTAAACTTACAGCTCCTGCCTCCAAACTCTGAGTTACTAGATACTCACATTGTTACTTGTGAGTGTCGGTAAAATATTGTCAAATAATTTAATAAATTAATTAATATAAAGCAAATATTACATTTAAAAAAAAACTTGGCCTAATGGGAAGTATCTTGTCTTTTAATTGATATTAGGGCAAGGGCCCAAAGTTTATTCTTTCTAAACGTATTCACCCGGTTTTCTTCAATATAGAGAAGAATAAGTACTTGAACTCGATAGTGTCTCTCAGCATCAATATCCTGTACCTCAACTGTTGATTCTCTTTCAATGAGTTGAGTATGGTATTTCACGAAAGAAAAGAAATGATGTGTAACGTGATATGGGGCTAAAAGAGTGACACTACCAAGAATGTTTCCCTGATATGTGGCTAAACGCCAAACCTGCCTCTTAAAAAGAGAGAGAGAGAGAGAGAAGTATATGCTCTGGCAAATAGTAAATTAATATATAAAAGACGTGTAGCTAGCTGCATATCCCAGGTCCTCTCTTCCTTGTCTGAAAAATCACAGATCAGTTCACGGACCTTCTGCTTTTCAACAACATTCTAACTAACACAATAATAGCCTTTAAGGTTTATATGTTGTGTTGTATTCAATTCCTCCCTTGATTTCCTCCCAAAGAGAGGATTTCTCAAATCTGTTAGAGCAGAAAATTAGTTATAGTATTTGAAAGAGTTGGTGATGACCGGAGGAAGGTAGGTGATGAACTTCAACTTCTATTTTGGGGCATTAAAACCGCACTGAGGAGTTTGTCTCCCTATTGTTTCTTTCTTATTTTTTTTAACCCTCTCGTTACAAATTGGAAATACAAAATCCAATTGGAAAAGACCACCTAAGCGAAGACAAAATTAATATAATTTCAAAATTTAGCAGCTGCATGTGTTTCGTTTTGGCTGTATCACACACTTAGGTCACTGTTTCCAACAAAGGCCAATTTCTGGTGTGGCTACAGAATTAAATTTATACTAGGAATGGGTCTTCAAATCGCTGGGATTGTAAGCTTTTTGGTCATAATTTACAGGCAACTTAATTATTCAAAATTTTCCTATTAAATTAAAATACAACTGGATGATCAATTATGAGCATTGCTATTTGGTTGTTTGAGGGTCTTAATATGGTTAAGGCCAGGAATCCGAGGACATATATATAGTTTCAGTGTTTCTGAAATTTAAGTTAAATTCGAATTGGTCACCATCTTTATACGGATGCCGTTCAGTTCATTGAAACTTTCTGCCACATTTCATAAAGTTGTACCTAATCTTTATTTTTTAAGGAAATTAAACTTAGGAAAATTCTAGCTACCACCCCCTCCCCTATTTCTTTCCATGCTACCCCTATTTTGACAGTGTCGATTTGTTATATTTTATATTTTTTATCTCGATTTTTTTATTTTTTAACATTAATTGAGTATTTGTTATGTCATATATTTTTTTGAGAATTTTTTAAAATATTTTTATATTTTTTTAAAATTTTTATACTTATGAATGAATAGTATCAAAAAATTTATGAATGAATAGTATAAAAAAGATATAAAAATATTTTAAAATATTTTAAAAAATTTTAAAAAATATATATGAGATAAAATATACTTAATTAATTTAAAAAAGTAAAAAAATTTTAAAAAAACTTAAAAAATATATAAAAAAAAAAAAGAGAGAGGGGGGACGTAGCTTAGGCCCCCCCCCCCCCCCTAAACTTATTGTCGAGTACTTGAGCTGCATATTATCTGTGTGAGTAAGTACTTTCTTTTTAACCAAAAGAAAGAGCATTTCCCTCCCAACACCCAAAGGCTATAGAAAGCTTTATCATATTTATAACGTATCAACTTGGAAGCTGCTTTTTCTGTATTCGCTTTTGATAAAAGAGCCAAGTGTTTCCCCAATCTAGTTCTACTAAAAGAGCAAACTTTGGTTCCCCGTTTGTTTGCTGTCTCTTCATTCTCGTTCGAAACTGTTAGTCTTTTTTTATCCTATCCCATTCCTGAATGATCCTAATTCCTAGCTAGTTATAAAAGAAAACCTCTAAGTACACTCCATGCGCCATTAATGCTTGCTTCATTACAGATGCTGGAATGGGCTCGGGCTCTCTGAAATGTGTGGAACATACTTTAAATGCCAATCTTGTCGTGTACATTTATGCTCTCTATGACATTCTGTTGCCAGAAAATGACTTGACATGATCTTGGGTTATTGGGATTGGGAGATCTGTGTTTCTTATCTTCACACAACCACAACCAAACTTGTCTATATTTTTGGATTCCATCAACTCGATCAATAAGCGTGTACCTCTCTCAGGATTTAGGTTTTATATGTGAATGTAAATCGCAGTTATCTGAGTTTGAAATGTTAAAATGTCCTTTAAAGAGAGAGAAATTGGCTTTGAACTTTGAAGGGTATCTGAGGAGGGCGTGTAAAGAGAACCATTAAATATCATTTTTCTCAATAATTTTCTATTTTTATATACGTGCATTGAATGTCAAATTTGGCAGTGTCTGAAATCTCCACAATTCTGATTAATTTGCAGCCACAAGGAATTATTCACACTGCCCAAAAAAATAGTTTGAATGATGAAGGAGAAGTATCTATCCTCAAAATGATTGTATGTTCCAAATCCGAACCCACATGCATGGGGAATCAATATGTACTGAAGAAGGAAAAAGCAAGTCTCCAAATGACTTTTGGCTCTACAAACCATCTCCATGTTTACAATGCCATCAAGAAATTTTAAGGCAAAATTCAAAAGCAAAGGAAAATTGTTGTTAGATTAGCGTACGGATAGCTATCAAGGATGAAACGAAAAGCCATCTGGTTTTCTGTAAATTAGATTTGATTAGTTTATACATATATAATAAAGGAGTGGTTGAAGGGTAGTAATATAACATGTATGGATACATTGTATAAGCATTTTTCTTTTTTTTCTTTCTTTCTTTCCCACTAATAAGTGGATATATGGCTGGCAAATGCAGAATCAAGAATGAAACTTACAGTGGGGCCTGGCTCATAATCACGACAGAGAAATTAAGATGGACTGGACGCTGTGGACATTTGATTCTTACTCAGCTTCATGATTAAAAGTGGCGATAGAGGTTGAAAAATTTTATGCAGATCCATGGCTCAAATTTCATCTTATAACACGTATAACATCCCCATTTTCACTTTATAAATGAAATTACAATAACCAAAAGACAACTGTATATTACCCTATGCAGAGTTTTTGAGACTTTATGCTGCAGCGATCAACCTTTACTGAGATGAGTAAGGTGGTAGTGTACTGAAAGAGATAGAGCTATCGTTATATAAGTCAAATTTAAATATATTGAACCAAAAAAGATTTAGGAATAATTGTTTGAGCACTGTGTAAAACAAGCTAGACTATAAATTAAAATAGTTTCTGTGATACGAAAAATACTTTCATTACAGAAAACTGAAAGAAAAAGACTCATTAATTGCAATATAAACGTACAAGCATATTACATTCATTATTAGATAAATTATTACCATTTACATGCGTGATATTCATATACACTTTCTTCTCTAAGCCAGTAAGCGTTAGCTAGATATGGAAAACCTGATGATGTCTATGAGAATCTTGGAAGAAAACAAAAGCCCAGAGGACAAAGACGACGCATGCAAACCAAAACACATACATTAACTAAAAGCAAAAGCAGAACAATATTAAGTAGCACCAACAACCCCATTAATAGCTAGCTAGCTAGCATTGATGTTCAAGAATCGATGGTACTTATCTGAAATTCTTCATATATTCTTTTCAAAATTAATTTTAACTATATTCTCTCACCAATATAATCTCAAACCTAAAATTTTCATATACATCTGTAAACTGACCGGAAAGACTATAAGCTCTTAAAAATGAAATATAAAGAAAGAAATGGAAAAAAAAGAGGAAGAGGAAGAAAACTAGAATTAAAGACGCAAATGGAGCTTGATATGTCTCTGCTAGTGCTAATTTATCTGTTGTGTAGAGGGTTAGGACCTGTGTAGACTTTCCTCTTCTCTGCTCCAAAAATTTCATCACCATCTTTGAGGGCATCACGGGATTTAAAGGGTTTGAGCTGAGAAGCAGACCCACCTTTGAATCTGTGAAGTCTGGCTTTCTCAGCAGTGCATGGACTGCTCGATGATAATAACGTCAGAAGGATCAGAGATAGGATAACCAAACCCATTTGCTTCTTGCTCTTTGCACAAATCATCGCATGGGACAAGCACGCTCTTCTTTATTTTCTCTGTGGGCGTGCTCTCGAGATAAAGCTGTAGAGTGAGAGCTGGTTATATTACCAAGAAAGAAGCCTTTGGGTTTGTTTTCTGGACGGAGCCTTGGAGTTTGAAGAAGAAGAAAGTCAATGAAAGGGGGAGAGTCAAAATGCATAGAATTTGCAGCCTCTTTCCTTAATATATAGAAATATTTTGTACAGATACTTCAGAGCCGGGTTTTTGCTGTGAAAAACTGACCCTAGGCACTAGGCAAACACTAACACCCACGGACACAGAAACAAGCAACACAGAAAGGAGAAAAAAGGGAAAGGGGGAGAATAAGAGAAAGACAGAAAGAGAGAGAGAAATGGGATTTGAGTATCTTAAAGTGAAAGCTTCCCAAGTCCTTTTCTCAATATTAATCGATCTGGATCATGTGAGAATAGTGAGAGATAAATCTTCTTCTTGAAGTTTTTTCATTGTTTTGCTTTAAGAAACAGTGCTTTCCCTATTGAGAATGTCTTTTGTACCATCTCACTCCGCTAGAAGGAGATATACCCTATAGTGAAACTTGCTATGAGCCCTTCTCAATAGCATGCGAAATTCAAAGTGAAAATTGATGATGGGATTCACACAGTTATATTAAAATCGATTTTGTATCAAAATGTGATCAATCTTTACTTATTTTAAGTAATTGTATGTTTTTTCTTTGACATTTTTTGTTAAATTCATATTTAATTTAACTGTCCAGAAACAGTCAAACAGATTTGTTGCACTAGTGTACTGTTACATCATAAAGGCACCCATTTTTAATATTGAGAACCTGGAGACTTAATTCCATAGATATTTTAACAAGAAAAGAAAAAATAATTGAAAATCCCAGTTCAAAACTTTTGATACGAAATGAATTATTAACTAATCCAAAGGCTGTCTTTGGTGCAGAGAACGTACAGATTAAATCATGTATACGTTCTACCTAAATGCAGCAAATAATTAGCAATATTCTACGCCTATGTTTGTGTGTATGGAAATAGCTTTGATGTTGGCTGACTAGTCTATTGTTTGTGGCTTATGCTGAAGCTTTGGTAACTTTCTTTCATTTACAGAGAGAAAAGAATTACAGTTACGTCTGCATGTGATATAGTTCCTTGATGAAGCATTCAAATTCAAACTAATGCGATCATAGAAATTTAAGCAGACTTATCGCATTGGATTTCAACAATGGCGGGGAAGTTGATTTCTTTGACAATGCCCTTTCCTTGAAAGCGAATAAGCATGATTAGACCCTCAGCTGGTAATTAATTAAGCGATGACTTCCTTCACGCATTATTGTGGTCTTTTTTGTGTGTATGAAATTGACTGCTGCATAATATTGAATACCAGACCCCTCTCCACAGAAGAAGAAAAATATTTTAATTTGTTAATACTCCTTCCGTTTCAAATTATCTGTCATTTTAAGAACTTTATTTTGTTTCAAATTATCTGTTATTTTATATTACCAATGAAATATTAATTGTTATTTTTTCAACGTTACCTCTATTTATTGTTATCTTTAATAGAGTAGTAACAAGAATTTAAATTGACTTTAATAAGGATAATTTAATTAAGTATAATTATTTTTTGTTAAAATTGAGATTATTTAATAGCTACCTTCATTCTTGTGCCATTACTTTAAACGATAGATAATTTGAAATGGAGGGAGTAGATGATTAAGTCAAAAAGAAGGAGATAAACATGTTTATTACATATATAGTCAATGAAGTTACAACACCATGAATGGAAAAGTTTATCACTATGCCACATTTAAATGTTCTTTACATCATAGACTCATATATAGTGCTGACGTGGATATAATATTTAAGAAGCCATAAACAATTATTCAATACATGACTATGGTATATCAAGCATTGTTGTGACAAGTTCAAGATCAGACTATCCCTACGAGCTAGGTGAAGAATATAACGCAATTTCTCTCTCCCTTTCTTTTTTTGTGAAATAATGAGGTTTTTGAAGCAAATATGCACTGATCACAATCACATCAAAGAAGCAAGATGAGAAAAGCATAATTGATAAAATAAATGGATTCGGTTAATAAATTAACAAAAAAAAGATAGGAAATACGAGTATAATTGATGAAGAATGGGAAAAAAAGAAAAGAAAAGAAAAGAAAAAGTGAGAGAAATGGTGGGGTGGGCCATGAATGAAAGAAGTGGGAGGTAAATTTCAGAATGCATGTAGCGGGTACTTTCTAACTAGAAATGATTATGTTGTTGGTCACTTTAATTCTTAGAAGATCAGTACATGACAGTTGATAATATTTGCACCTTAGAAATAATATAAAAAAGTGACCGAAAGAACTTGTTCATTATATGGACTTCTTATAAAGCATATATATCTATAATATACAGATCTACATATATGCGAAGCAAAACAATGCTTTCTTCTGTCTCTTTCTGTAAGGGGAATATTGTCTAATTCTAATCACCAAGTTAATAATTTGTCATCTAATATCGTAGTCTCATAAGAATAGCAATTAAAGCTTTTCAGATTTTATATATATAGATTGAGCTACAGATTGAGGATGGCCGAAATTAAGAGAGATAAATTCAGAGGGTGGACCCCAAAAAACCTTTTAAAAGAAAAGAAAGAAAAAAATAGAGAGGAAAAAGATAGGAATGTTGGAGTAAAATCATAAGGTAGACAGAGAGTTTGCCGTAGTTGCTAGTGTGTAGGAGAGGGAAAAGGAAATAAAGGAGAGAAACAGTGGTGGTTTTGTGGGATGGAGAGGAGGATGAAGGCATAGCTAGAGACAGTGGACGGACATTCTTGTGTGGAATGTCATGTTCAGCTGCGTCCTACATTCTAAGGTGTAGTGGGGTGATAATGCAGCTCCCAAAAACACAAGTTTGAAGCCTGCGTTCTGCTTGCTTTTATTCGTCACTGTCATTATCTTGTATATTCCCTCCCTCCCTTTATTCCTTTGATGCATCTGCATCTTTTGTCAATATTTGTGGTTCAATATATGATATGTTCAAAACTACATTAATTTCATCTGTTGATCTTTTGTTTTAAAGACACACCAGTACCTCATTAAGTTCATCTAAAAGATGAGAAATTTTATTGAGCGGCATCTGCTTTGGATCGCAACAGACAAGCAAAGATCGATCGAATGCATAAATGGGGGAATGTCATTATGATTATATATAGAGGAAAGAGTTCTTTTAATTTGCTGTTGAAGCAATTAGGAATTCTCTCTGTTTATCTCTTCAGTCAAAGTCTTGGCCCTTAACTGGTCCTATCATCATTGGAACATAACTGCTACATGGAACTTGTCATTAATTATGGCCTAAAAATGGCCACCATTGTTAATCACTAATCATGCCAATGAGCCCATACTGCCTGCCTTTTTAACATTTTTCCGATTTAATTTTTAAAAGGCTTTCTATAAAGAAATATCATTTTCTTTTCTTTTTGGAATATCTGTGACACCCGTTCTTCCATGGTTATATGCGAAAGAGCAAGGCGTCATATATCATATTAATTTTTCTGAGTAGCCAGAGACTTATAGTATTTTCCTGCATAACGCAACCCTTCTATAACATATATATGATTGAGATCAAGATGATTATAATTAGTGAGAATCCTTACAAACTTATATTAGGTAGCTAGGATAAACTAGTCAGGTTTAAGGTGGTCAAATCAGCCATGATTATAGCCAACCTGTCTGTGATTAATTCCACTCCCCCTTTCCTTTTCGTTTCTTTTTGCTCACTTGGCTTTCTAAATAACATAATCATTATTAGGGTTTAATTTAAGGATTATAATATTGTAAATAAAATTTAATTAATTTGCTCTTATTAATCAGATTTAAGCGATTCATCAACACTCACTTTTGTTGGTAAGAAATTCATGAGTGTGAATAACGTTTGGATGAGACATTGAAATAATTATTATATTCTTTCATTTTTAAGTTCTAACACACAATTCATCTACGATCCCAGAAAAATTAGAAAATCTAGTACGACTTTCCTTTTGTCAGAATGTGCGAAAACTACTGTTGCTGTGTTAATAGCCCAGTGTAAGTATATATAAAACAGAAGAGCCCTAAAATATGTCCAGTCCAAGATTGTTTGAATCTGGCATCGTAAAGCCCATCCAAGTACCATATATCTATTGTCCTGCTTCATATCCTGCACCCGATGCAGACAAGGCCGACCCGCCTAATAATAGGAGAATTAGTTTGAATTTAATGCCAAATGTAACAGTATATATACATCCCAAGACTTGGGCACCTACAGGCTACCATACAGTTCACTGAACTCCGTTACATTAGGAATCATTATGAAGCCAATCATAATTATCTACCAGCTACTTTCAAAAGCTCTTCCAATAATATTAACATAGGACGAAATTGTGAAAATACAATTGAATTTGCAGTTGGATGTTGATTCCTTGACTCTACAAGAAGTTTTATCATAGTAGACATTTTGGAAGATAAGCTTTTTTCTAACGAGGATACTTCATTATTATCAACTTCATAAGATGCATGTGAAGGACTTAGAACAAACAAGATGGAGAGATGGAACACAATATATAACTGACTTCACTTCACAATGCCAGATGCACATACATACATATATACAAGAAGTTTTATCATAGTAGACATTTTGGAAGATAAGCTTTTTTCTAACGAGGATACTTCATTATTATCAACTT
>JASKGM010000013.1:9015295-9043836 GCA_034509205.1 Ceratonia siliqua | reverse complement strand
AATTTTATATTCTCATATTAATTAATTTTAATAAATTATATTTATTAAATATAAAAATAATTATATTTAACAAATGTTGAAATTGCATTTATTAAATATAAAAATTATTTTATATTTTATCATTATATAATTTTATATTTTTATATTAATTATTTTTTTGATATGGGGTATTATTATAGGGATATTTAGATAATAAAATATTTCTAAATTTTTTATGCGGTTCGAGAATCTTTTTTAACCAATGTGTTTTGGAGAAAATATTTTATTTATAAATTTTGAAAAAAATAAATTAAAAAAAATATTTCAATAATATTTTTTCAAATTTTTTACTAAATGAAGGAAAGTCTTTTCTCAACTAAATATTCTCATAAATATAAAAATATTTTAGATAACAAACTATCATTAAAGTAGAAAAAGATCCCGTCAAGTGAACTTGACCGGATGTTATACAAATTTAGAGTATTTGTATAAAAAAAATGACCTAATTAAAAATAATAAATATATACTCTCCTCATTTCAAATTATATGTCGTTTAAGGTAATGGCACAAGAATTAAGGTAACTATTAAATAGCTGTACTTGACTAAATTACTTTTATTAAAGTCAACTTAAATTTTTATTATTATTTTATTAAAAATAATAATAAATAAGAGTAATATTAAAAAAATAATAATTAATACTTTATTAATAATATAAAACGATAAATAATTTAAAATAAACTCAAACTTATATAAGGTGATAGGTAATTTAAAATGGATGGAATAAATTTTAAATAAAAAATTTTAAAAAACATGACCGATGTGGATGACGTTAAAGTAAGTCTAAAATATGCCAACCATCATGTTGGATCATTTAATGGCACGTCCAGCATGGCCCCCATGTCCAGTGTGCTGAATCGGAGAGATATGGTTGATGTCGACGGGCTGCAAACCTCTACTCTATTGATGAAGCACTTGAACCCTGTCCAGCACGCCCAAAATCTTCGTTTGCTGTTTCTGTAACTTCAATGGCATTTCACAGAACCCCAAAGGCTAAACTTAAATCCAGATCTCCAATTATCCTGCTTGCCCTAGCAATCACTGCCATAACGCTTGTGCTGCTATATTCCTCCCTGGTTTCTGCAAATGGGTCCTCATCGCCCTCGTCAAAATCCCATGAAAATGTGGTGAAACGGAGTCACCAACAGACAGGTCATCAGAAGTACTTGTACTGGGGCAGAAGAATTGACTGCCCCGGAAAGCACTGCGAATCTTGCGAGGGTTTGGGTCACCAGGAATCAAGCCTCAGGTGTGCCCTTGAAGAGGCCATGTATCTTCAGAGGTACTACATAAATGCGCTCCTGGCTTCGTGTTCTCCGCGTTGGGGTCTTGTAGAGGTTTCCCTTTTAATTTTTTTTACTACTTCTTCTTCGCACTTTCTCGGACTTAATTTACCTTAAGGTTACTGAGACCGAGAAAAATAAGAAAACGAATGTTAAAGTGTTTTTTTTTTTTTTCCTTCTTTTATTTTCCCATTTGGATCTCATAATTAAGACCCTTCACCTGATTGCCATAAATCCATTATCTAGCTTAATTTAGCTAAATCATACAATCTTTGGCTTTTAAACTGACATACACTGACTGTAAGCAGTAAGCACAAACCGTTTATCTTTCTAAGTCTGGGCGTGCAAAAAAGGAGATAGCCATCCACGTTAATCTTCTTACAAATAAAGACTCTAAGCTTCCTAATTTTCTGATTTCATGGTCTTGTTATATACTGGCTGAGTACTTCTACATAGTCTTCTCATGTATTTGACCACTCTTGCTTGCTGCAGAACTTTTGTCATGCCATCAAGAATGTGCATTAACCCAATACATAATAAGAAAGGGATCCTTCACCGGTCCAGTGATGCTAGTTCAGAGGAAAGGTGAGTTGCACATAGGCTTCCTTGTGAAAAAGAGTTTTTATTCCTACTCTGCGTTCAAAGCTGTTCCGTTTCTGCTTTGACATCTCATTTTCTTCATGCAGTGAACATTAGCTTTTCTAGGTGCTTGTATGTGGTATATCTTCATTTACCAACAATATATTCATTTGTATAATTTAAAATAGCAAATTGTTATCTGGCTTGACTAGCTTTGTCTTCTATGATAGGTGGGCAGCGAGTTCTTGTGCCATGGACTCTTTATATGATGTAGAACTCATATCTGAGACCATCCCTGTAATTTTGGACAATTCAAAAGAGTGGTATCAGGTTCTATCAACAAGCATGAAGTTGGGAGCCAGAGGAGTTGTCCATGTGGAAGGTGTTAGCCGTGTACATCTTAAAGAAAATAATCGCTACTCTAATCTCATGCTCATAAACAGAACTGCAAGCCCTCTTTCTTGGTAGATCAATCTATCTTATCCCTCTATTTGTTTTTTTTTCCTTTCTTTTTTCCTTTTCTTATTTGCTCTTTTTCTTGGATTCAAATTATAGTATAATAAACCGCATCATTTTATTTGATTATAGTAAGTTTGACTTATAGGATAGAAAGTAAGGCAGATTTGCATAAAAATGAAGAATTTCTGGCTTTCATCCAATTATGCTGGAATCTAACAATTGCATGTTAAATTTGGAATAAAAAAAATATAAATTTGCCATTTGTATTTAATGTGACTAGATGTGATACTTGAGAAACTATCCATATGATCATGACTATTTTAGTACTGGGAAAATATTCTTGGCGTTTAGTGTTTTATTAAATCTGTTTCCATGGCCGCTATGGAACTATTTGGAACATTTCTCTCCTTCTTAACTGTCTTGGTCTTCAGGCCACATGTCTATTTGTATTAAACTATATATTCTTCGTAAAGGAGTTCAGCTAAAACTACTAAAATCTCAGAAGTTGTCATATCGTGTGGAGATAGTTTTGTTTAGAAGAAGTTTGTGCTATTTAAAAGAAGCCCAATGTAGTTGAGTTTGAAGTTTGTATCGCAACCAAGTTGAGTTGTAAATCTTACCTTGAAATTCTCTTTTTAGACCATGAATATACTTTGGCAAAGCTCAATGTTATTATATAAAGGGCTCCCCCTAAAATAGTTGTCATATGTCATGAGCACTAATCCTTGTAAGTAGAAATAGATTGTTTTGAAATTTTGGGCTTTTTGCTGAGGTACTAATGATGATGACCTTCCAGGTTTATGGAATGCAAAGATCGAAACAACCGTAGTGCTATAATTTTGCCATATTCATTTCTGCCCTCAATGGCAGCAGAGAAACTAAGAGATGCAGCAGAAAAGGTCCATTTGATACATAATCTCTTTAAGTTTTCTCTTGAAGTTGATAATTTTCAAATGCAGGATGAATTGAATTTTAAATGTTTTTTTTTTTTTATGAATAAATTTAAATTTATTGCTTGGAGCATATAATTGTTAGAATGTAAATAATTTTTTCTCTTTTACATAGGACTTGAGGATGTTTTATTGACAAGAACCTGAATGAGCAGTGTACTAATTATGGGCAAGTGCTTTCATATTCATTAAAGCAAAGCAATCGCCTCCTTCCTACCCCCTTCTAGAAACAACATTAATATTTTCAACCTTCCATGGATAAAGGATATTATTATGGTCAGAAAGTTCTCAATTAGGGTTGTCCTTGTAGATGAATTCTATGGTGATCTACGTAGCTTGCAGCAATAGTTGGGATACGGTCACTTGTCACAAGGCTGGAAATTTGGAACAGGATTGATGAAATTTATTAATGCAACAATAGATGAGTCTCTGTACCCATTATTCTGCAAAACTTACAGTAATTGTGATATTTATTTGCTGGGTACATTAATGCTGTGGCTTTACATTTCAAAGATATCCCTGCACTGTTTAATTTTGGCCATACTCTTGTTCACAGATCAAAGCACTCCTTGGTGATTATGATGCCATCCATGTTCGTCGTGGTGATAAAATAAAGACCAGGAAGGACAGATTTGGTGTTACAAGGAGCTTGCATCCTCACCTTGATAGGGATACGCGTCCTGAATTTATTCTCTGCAGAATTGCAAAGTGGGTCCCTCCTGGAAGAACTTTGTTTATTGCTTCGAATGAAAAGACTCCGGGATTTTTTTCACCACTTTCTGTCAGGTAACCATTCTCATCTGCATATGGGGTCCTAAAAAGTTTAAACTGCCAAAAATATCTTGCATTGGAGACTAGATCCCACCATTTCTTTGTCATCAAGTTCAAGGCCTATCCTGTTTTGGATGATGTGGTTTACTAATGGCAAGGAAATAAATAATATAATCATAACCTTCTTGGTTAATGACTTAATGGCTGTGCTTGCATTATGCCAATATCTTAACCCTATCTTTCAAAGAAACACTTGCGTACTAATTTGCTTTGGCTGCCCAAATCTTGTCCAATAGTTTGACAGAAATTAGAATATCAGTGTTCAATGCTAGATGAAATTGATCTTGTAGGTTATGTTGATGTTTTAGTTTAAAAAATTTGGATGGTTGGTCAACTAAGCAGAACATGCTTGTGGTTTCTGTTCTAGTTAATACTTTGGCTGACATTTTAAAGGTTAACATCTGGATTTATTAAATTCAACAGTTGTAATACTAGTATGCATCTCACTGAACCTTAGACCGTATGTTTTGCCCTCTCAAATAATTTTATTTCCTCTTCTGCAATTAAGATTTACCATACTATTCATCTGTCTTTTTGGGTAAATTATGATTTATGGGTTGTGACTTATGATTTGGTTCTTGGATTTGACAGCTTAGGTTCACTTGATGATACATAATCCGTACACCATAAAAATTGACGAACAATGACTCTGAAGCTCTATATTTTTTTAAGTAAACTTTTATCTAAAATCAAATGCCTTGGTCTTTGGATTTATATTCAAAAGCCTGTTACTTTACTCACCGTGATACATTGGCAGGTATAAATTGGCATATTCGTCAAACTATAGCAAGATCCTGGATCCATTGATTGAGAACAATTACCAACTTTTCATGATGGAAAGGCTTATCATGATGGGCGCCAGAAAGTTCATTAGAACATTCAAGCAAGATGAGACAGAACTCAGCCTTACTGATGACCCGAAAAAGAACAATAGAGATTGGCAGATACCTGTCTACACTGCGGATGGAGAGACATGTTGACACCCACACTTAGTGGGTTGCTATCTCTATAATTCACGTGAAGAGAAAATGCCCATACCAGAAATCTTTAATCTTTTGAAAGAAAAAAAATTGAGGCTGACTACTTTATGGTGTAAATTATGATGAGTGACAATCATACATTAATTC
This sequence comes from Ceratonia siliqua, assembly GCA_034509205.1. Lineage (NCBI taxonomy): Eukaryota > Viridiplantae > Streptophyta > Magnoliopsida > Fabales > Fabaceae > Ceratonia > Ceratonia siliqua. The sequence continues at coordinate 9,038,570 of JASKGM010000013.1, read as the reverse complement.
ATTAAATATATGTAGTTGTATCACTGCCAAATAAGTAGAATATCTGTATATTATGGGTACCAAGGATTTTTTCATTGGTTGTATGTGTAACTTACCAGAAAATATGTTTTATGTAAATTATTTTTATATGGGTATTATATTAACGCCTAATACATAATACTATAGATACAATTCTACACAACTAGCACACCTAATCTTAGTTTTACAAGAAGAAAAAAAATAAAACATTAAGATGGAATCAAATGGACTAAATGTGTTGAGCGTAAATAATTGAAATATTGTCAAGTTGTAGCCTGTAGGTTGCCCCCTTCTCCCCTCCCCAAAGGCATTCAGCCTCGCTTGAGCCATTACATGACGAGGCAGATAAAAAGAGTCTAGTACACCATTGAATTACCTATATACCTACCTTTGCAATTTGAAAATCCTACATTAGCATCTTGCTAGGCACTTTTCATATGGCAATATGTGTGGTATAATTTTTCGTTGTTAGTGGTAAATTACAGAAAGTGAAAATGATACTAACCACTACAATATGCTCAGTTCTTTGATTTTAATTATCAGAAGGTTTATGTTTCAACTTTGTCAATTGCGTACGTCATTATTTATTCGACGTAATCATGAATAGCCCACAATACAAGTACATTTAACCAGGTTTCTTGGGTACCTATCAAAGCTTTGCTACCGTGACAAGATTATTTATTATTGGATAAAAAAGTGCACAATTATTTAATAATGGATAACCCTGCTAGATCAAGAAGATACCAATATTATGTGAATACCAAAAAATATCTCAATATTTAGTATTAGGATTGATAATCTTTAAGCACTATTTTGAGGAAGAAATATTATTTCGATTGTCATATCCAAAGCAGATACCTGGACATCCAATTTCATTTAAAACTAGAATAAAGCACGTTCTATTCTATTCATAGTCATATGTTGAATCTTACTACGGGTATGTATACGAGTGCATACTGCATACATGTATAGTCCAATTTGATTTCGTATAAGATCCGACTTCCATTAAAATATAACAAGTTGTGGCAGCAGAATCACCCAAAAATAATGAAACTTAAAGTAAACAAGATATCAACAATTTCACAAGAAACAAACTCCCTGAATATACACCCTTTGAAAGTGAAAATTGACTATATTTTTCAAACCCTCTGGCTTCATTTTAGAGTCTGTATGGAGGAGGCATCTTATATAGAAAGGATACAAGTCTCCATTTCCAAAATCGAAACCAAACTATTTTTTGTTGAGGAAAGCAGGGACACCTTCCTCCTGGTAAAGGTAAGAAATTAGTTTTTGTTATTCATTTTCAGAGGGGGAGGACGACTTAACAGGGAACAGGGCTCATTTGCCCACAACAATCTGCATATAGAAACCTGCCACTACAGATGTGATTTAAATTAAAAGAAAATATGCGTGCTCTCCATACAGTGTAAGTAATTTGTACAGGCTCCTAATTCTCATTCATGTCAATAGCTAAAAGATTCAAGATAGGAAAAAAATTGAAACTTTGATAAGGGGGAACCCTCAAAATGATACCAAGAACGCCTGGAGTTCTCCACAATAATAACCATCCTCATATCAGAATCAGCAAATTCGCAAGCCTTGATGAATGGGCTTCCATATATCAGTTCCTAACAACCCGGCTTTCAGTTGTGCAGAAATTATTTGGAACTAGTGGGACTGTGCTTCCAGTAGAATGTTTGTGGCCACATTTACATCGTTTCTGGCATGCAATAGTGCTTGTCTGGCTGAGTTCCTATCAAAGCCCATAGAAACAAGTGTATTAATTGAGTCCTCTGCTGGTTCGGGCGCAGATTGCATTGGAGCAGGGTAGTTCCTCTGAAACCAACAGTTAGTTCTTAAGTCAGCCAAAATAATAATATAGTTGTCAAAATGGACACAAGGAATCATATATTCCATGCAAGTTTCTCCTACAAAAAGGGCCAAGCAATGTTCATGTTGATCAGAACCCATAAATCACTTCATCTAATTCTATGACAAACTTCTTCAACTGGATATGTGACTACAAGAAAAGTTTTGACCACATAGATATTTTGATAAATTAGTCTGTGAACAGCTCCAAATTATCAGTTACAATCCTGTCACAGTTCAATGGCAGTTAATGATATTTAAAGGATGTTATGGGCCTCATGAACAGTGAATTAAAAAGACCACCACTCAAAGGATCCCAAAATTACGATATAAAGCTTATTTAGTGTCAAGCTGATATTAGCTATTAAAAGATGTTTACGTATAATTGCAGCCACAGTGTATTTTTTTATCTTATCCTAACACATTGGATATACTTTTAAACTATCTCACTAATGATGGGAACTAGAGAATTTATATCCAGGCAAAAATTGAAGAATTTTAAACTAAAGTAAAAATTTGTCAACTCTAGGAGCCTTTTTATTAAAGGATATCTTTTATTATGAGAATTTAATTGCTTTTTTTTAATCAGTCCCATAGGTAAGATAGCAGAATATAAATCCAACTCCTAACCAAAATGACTGAGTAGAAAGCTTATTTGAGTTTATAAATTGTACATCCAAAAATGCCTAAATTATGAAACCCAAATGAAACAGTTAAAATTATAAAGTAAAACTTGCCTCCATTTGCTGCGCTGGATAGGATGGTATATTTCCCACATTCCTATTTGATGCTGCACGTGGACTCCTCATCGATGGCAAGAAAATCCGTGAAAATAATGACATAATGAACTGTGGGAACTGTATTGAAGTATAACATAAGCACAATCATGTTGTAATGACAATAAATTCCCAGCCATTAATTGCAGTAAAAGTGTAAATCAATCAATATTGCATAGTCTTTGAAGAGCTCTATACTACAAACTTGAAAGTCATATGTTCTGGTTAAAGGGAGAATGGAGTAAAAGGAAAAAGAAAAACACAACAATCGAAACACTAATGTACTACTAACGTTTTTTTCCCTCCAGTAGTTACACTTCCAAGTGCAAGTTGAAAAAGGGTAATACAATGAAAGATAAGAAGACATTTACACCATGTTCAGCTGACATACATAAGCACAGATATCTTCTTCCTTGAAAAGGCAGGAAGTTTATAGTGTCTCAGAGGATCAAAATTGATTATTAGACACAATCCTAATGCTATAAGCACACATCTCTAACAAGAAAATAGGCCTCAGCTGGCTGCTAGCATTCAGTTTACACATAAAAACGCAGCACCTAGACTGTAAATCACAGAACCATCAAGATGGATGAATAAAACTATAAATTGCAATGGATGAGTGCAGAGTTCTACAGTTCCAATCCCTGCTAAGCTTACCAGAGGATACTGGTAGACAAATTCACTAAACATCGCCCAATAAACAAGAAACTTATCTGAACATGCTTACATTGCCAAATAAAGAAAAATCTCAAACTTCAGATTAAAAATAACCTTTGCTTGGCGGATATAGAAGACATTCAAACGGTACAAGGCACCGGCAAGGATGCCACACATCCCTGGTAAGATTGACCGTTTCCATGAAGATAAAAGAAGCTGCAAAGTCAAACTAGCTTTCACAGCTGAATATATTGTTATAAAAACTTATACATAAGAATACATAATTCAGTCGTAACTTACCTGAAGACCAGCCAGATATACGAATAACTTATCAGAGAAGTGGAAACCAATTACACGAAAACGTGTTGAAACTGGAATATCAAGGAAAAAGGGTACAAACAAAGCAAATATAAGACCATAAGGTCCAGGGATGATTTTGTCCACGGCAGGATCTGCAAAAATGTACCCAGACTACCAAAATAAGGCTTTCTGCAACAAAGTTAACTTGTAACATATAAAAAAAGAAAACAGCACACAGCCACAAGCAATTAGTCACATCATAATATCTAAAACTTTTAATCCCCATTTAGACGCATATATTATAAGCATCAGTATCAACAAGCTACACAGCAGAAATTGCTCTATAAGTCCTTTCTTTTCAACAGAAGCTCTATCATTTTTATTTTCATAATATATGTGAGCTTTGTGGCCCTTTATTAAACAAGGCATGACATCATTCAGCAATCCAAAAACTGAGTCTATTGCAATTTTCAAAGCAGCACATAATATTCACTACAAGATATAACCTTGAAATCTGAAGTTTTCAAACTTGTTTATGCAAAGATTTTGTCCTAGCCATGGAAATTTACCACAGATTTTACTATAAAGACTGCTCACATGCAGGTTCAGAGCATAGGAAATTGAGATTTTGAATCATTGGCCAAAAAAAATTGAGATTTTGAATCTATAATACTTGGACACTCACTAAATTTGTCACTTTTCAGGACTTCAAAACACTAATTTGATGATTTGTATTTACATGAATGTTAATCATCACCCTACTTCAGATATAACTGATAAGCCAGGTGAAACCAAGATAGATGGGATGTAGCCATTCTGTATGTGGCTTGGCATACCTACTATAAATTCTATTTTGGGCGTACTCAGAACCAAGCCCCTCTGCTTTGAATGGATCAGATTCGGGTCAATTTAACATCACAAATGCATGAGCTCAACCAACAGCTAAGAATCTTTGGTTGATGTCAACTTGTAAAGAGCAGAGACCTGACCAGGCTCATAGCCTATCATGAGCCTCAGCCATTCATTGAAATTAGTAAACTTATACTGAGGTCATCTCACTATTATTAAGATGCTCAGAAGATAACAGAAAACAAATCATGCTGATAACTAATACAACATAGTGAATGGGATTTCTGATGGTCAACGGACATCAATGCCATCCCATTTTAAAAGGAGAAAGACTTCTTTATCTATCTGTGGACTACAGCAAATGCAAGAGTCCTATAATTGGGTTTGAAGTTTGGAAATGCCATTTGTGTAACTTTACCCTTCAAAATTTAATAAGCTGTGGGCTTAGATTATATTTTAGATATAAACTTATTCGTTGAATTAGACATCCATGATTAAATCAAATAAATCATAACAATAAAATTACATACTTTGGTACAAAATATCTTGAGCTTTTAGGCTCAGCATGGGTAGGGTAGCTTGGATCCTTCAGTGGATAAGCTTAACATTAGGCCTCCACACAATGTCTGTTGAGTTGCTTTCAAGAGATTTGTCTCATTTGAGCCCCTACTCATTATCTTTTCTTTTTAATAAGGAAAACAAAAAGAATTCATTAAAAAAGAATTCTAATCTCCAGCTTTGTAAACAGATTTTATTTGTATACTGTTAGAACTCAGGGGTATTTAGGAAATAAAATAAGAATATTTTGAATAAGAGAAGTTATCAGGGAAGTTATTAATGGAAGTTACTCAAAATAACATTTAATTGAGGAGTTACTTGGGCTGTCATGTATAAATGAGAAAGGAAGGAATGCAGGAGAGTTAGGTAATTATTAGAATTGGGATTTAGGGAGTGGCTGGCATACTTTGAATGCCAGAGTGAGCGGCTAGCATGCTTGAAAGTGCTAGATGATCTATTCTATCTATCTATGATTGTACTGTGTAGGAGTAAATCTGTGTAACAGTGTGACTGGTTACTTGTTGTAATCCTGTTTGATAATTATAATATACTAGTTCAGTGTGTATTCTAGTAGATTATAGAGTTGGTTCTCAACAATGGTATCAGAGCGATTATGGTCCTGCAGTGTGGAGAGGAGCGAAAGGGGAGGAGGTTTGAGTACCAGCCGCCACATGCCTGTGGGAAGGATTATCTGGTTCCATTAACAAAAAAGATGACAGGGTAAACTACATGATGGGATCTGCGACGAGTGAAGAGACACGTCGATAACTATTGGATCCAGGAAAAAGGGCTCTCGTGTGCGACAACACCAGAGCATGCGACAACGTGTGACAACACCAGAGTTTTCCGCGAGAGGGTTTCTGCAAGGATCATTGAGGAGAGACACTGATGAGTGTTGGGGTTCCTCGGCCGGTCCATTTCCAACGACGACGACAACGACAGTGGGTCTCGGTTGGGTTTGAGTTTGCTCGGCTGGGTTTCGCCTGTGTTGCTCCCAAACCGTCTAGTTCAGTGTTCTTCGAGGGTATTGGGGTTAAGCATCTTCACAGAGTAGTTAAGCATTAAAAAAAATAACAATAAATAAATAAAAGAGAGCAACAAAAAAAATCTGCTGTAATGAAAACAGTGACTATGGATAGTAATTTATTTTCTTCACCATGAGGATAAGGTGAATTTGGAGGGGGCAGTAATGTTAGATACCAGGGGTAAAAATGGTAGAAAAGAAAGGAGGGAATAGTTATTAGGAGCAGCTAGCAACAAGGGTCTATTTAACAGAGTTGGGGGAAGATTATAGCATTCAGGCAGATATTTAGGAATTGGGATTTGAGGAGTAGCTGGTATCCTCTGAATGCCAGAGGGAGCGGTTAGCGTACTCGAAAGTACTAGATGATCTATTCTATCTATGGTCGTACTGTGTTAATTATTGTGTTTGTGATTTTGCAGGTGTGAGTGACAGTCTATATCATTGTAATTCTGTTAGACAGTATATAAATAATATCAGTCCAGTATTATTATTCAGTAAATATCAGATTTGGTTCCCAACATATACTTTCCACTGTTTGCTGCATACATCATTGAAGAGCCCTTCTAATGCTTTTAAAATTACACACAAGATCAGAAATCCCAAGATATAGGACCATTTGCAAGTAGGAACAAGATCAGACAGCAACTTAAAGAGCTGAAGCAAAGACCATGTATTAAAGAACTTATTCGGCTATTCAGGCAGAAACATGATGTCATCTGCAAACTGCAAATGTCAAACCTCCACGTTCTCTGAGTCTGCCAGAAGACCCCACTCAGAGCCCCTAAAGAGCATCCAACTCAAAGCGTCCACCACCAGAGTAGACAAACAACCAATTTTAACAGGTTGATTATAGGCATTTTGAACTAGAATAGTCATAGATTAAGATACAGTAGTATTTAGTCAAACGTGTTATTGTAGCAACATAATATCCAAGTCATGTCCATATATATTCAGGAACAATTAATTAAACAGTCTGTAACGTCAAATGTCCTTAAATCCAACACTGATACAAGCTACTGACATGAACCATGATCCTTTATCCTTTCCATCAAAAGAAAATTTAACAGGTTTAGACTATTAACCTGTAATAATACCATATTACCAGATAAAAAACCCAATTGGACATTCTCAACTACTTGCTTAATACTTTGTCTACTCAACACCATGTCAAGCAATTCAGTTGGAAATCTTTAAATGACATAGAGCGGTTAGTACTTGGAGCTCAAGGATCCACAGAAATGTAAGTCCAAAGTTAGCTCATATATATAAAGTGAAACCCCAATCACATCTCTTATAAAAGAGGTGAGGTTTCTCATCATAGTACAACATATATATTGCCATAAACAATGCTTGTTATATTGGTATTTGAAAATTTACACCATGTCCAAAACGGTGAAGAGCAGAGGTGAAAACATTCAACGAAGAAAATTGAGCACACGAACAGAGGTGCCATGCGGAAACAAAAATATGAAGTAAAAGGAACCATCAAGAAATGCAACAAAAGAATAGATGAATTAAAGAACTTATTTACAAGTGAAAGGCTAGAGAGTCTTATAATTGGGAATGAATACCTTTCAAGAGTGTTACAGCAAGGACCTCAAGCAGTAGTGAAACTAATATGGAGAACATAATAAAGACCTGCATAAACAGTGAAGATATTTCAAAGTCACACACAAGGCACAATTTAGGGCAAAACATATTTTTCCCCTTGTAAGTTGTAATGTAAGGCCGGCAAATATGGTTCAAATGTCTACATTGGCACAAATGGTGGCAAGAGGAGAAAATTAGTGTTTAAAACGATAGGTATACTTTAGTTGTGGTAATGGCAGTTAAGTAAAGATTAAAGCACCAGAGGCAATGGTATTGGCAATGTATCACACAAAATACAATTGTTGATGATGGGCTAGTGGATATTTTTTAGAGGAAAGAAAGGCTGCGGCAGCAGCAATATAAAAGTGGTTCAGCAATTGTGTTAGAGAGTGATGGGAATCAATCTTAACACAATATATGCTAATCTAGTCCTCAATTTTTTATTAGGAGGATCTTGGTTCTGAAAATATCTTTAGAGATTGCTTCAAAACTCCTCGATACAAGCTTACAAGTTACTTACTGTGTATTTATTGGAACCTATCTGTCTCTCAAAAACCCTGAAATAGTATAGCAGATACAGCCCAAACATCAATTCTGGTGTCGATGAAAAGGAAAATATGGACATAATCAACTTCCAGAAACGAAGCTTGCCAAAAATATCCTGCCATGAAGCAAACAATATGTGATAAGAGTACACACTAAACACATAACGTGTGAAAGCCTTTCTGTTACCAGAGGGGGTGTCACAAATGACAGCAGAGTGCTAGTGTTTTAAGTGTGTATGTACTATAGAATGTGAATCATGACCTACAGTTAGCAAAATCTTATTTATTCTCCCTTCGGCTCTGTTTATTGCAAGCATGATCCTCTTTTACAAATACTAACAAAGAACCAGTGTATTAGTGAGATCAATCGTATGACCTATTTAATACAAATTGACAAACATGCCAGGTAATCTAGCACCTGATAAAGGTAGTGAAAAGTATCACTGACCCAATTTTAATTAATTCAAATTACAATTAAACACCGCATCTAAGGAGTAATTAAATAACACTGAGGATCAAAATCAATCTTCAAAATTGAAATGATTGACCCAATCCATTGAAAAATATTGCAAAACCCAGTTCCATTAACATCTAAAATGAATTATCCGTTACTACTTAGCTAATTACAAAAATATAATAGCACAAATAAATAAACAAGAGCACCTCATAAGACAATCCCAGACTGTTAAAACGGCCTTGGATCCCGAAGAAGATTGAGAAAAGCGCTAAGAAGATGATTAAAGTCCTCGTGACGGGAGCATTAGCTGTGACACGACAAGCATTTGATTATGAATAAAAGAGAAGAACTTTGTCACCATAATTCAGTTAAAAGGGTGTGACAAGCACACGCAGATAAAAATAGGCTTCGGAAAAGAGAGAGTACGTACTAAAACCAGATAGACCGCCGTTCATCCTCTCAGTGAAGCCGAAAGTAACGACCTTGTTTGTGTAATTCGGCTGGGTCTACCGTCTACGTCTTGGGGTCTGAGGTTCAGAGTCTGGGGGTTGTTTTCTCGCAACTTTTCCTTTCCCCTCTTCTGTTTTTCTGAGTTTTTCCCAGTTACGTAAATTACATATTCGTTTATATTCGATTGGGTATAATCGAAAAAAAAAAAATTAAGCTTGCTTGCTTTGGAATCTTCCGTCAACCTCATTGTCAATTCGTGTTTTATTTAATTAAATAATCTCACTCATAAATTTTAAGCCCTTTATCTAAGAAGAGAAGAAAACAATAAGTAAAAAATATTGGAGTATTACATTTTCAAAATGGCGTTATATATTTTTATTTTTTTATCTTTTATAAAATAATTATTCAATTATAACAAAAAATTTATAACAAAAAATGATTAATCATAATATAGTAAATATTATTTTCAATAAAATAATTTGTTATAAAGAACAACAAAATAAACAATATATGACAATCTCAAATTTTGGGACGCATTAAACACCAAGTAAGAATTTATTGTCTCAATGACACAAATTTTTTTCAAAAATAAAATAAGCTTGAGATAAAATAAAATAATAAAAATGAAAATAAATTTAAAATTAAATATTTTCATAATTATTTTTTGTTAAAACAATATTTAAAAAATAGCACAGTACTTTTATAAATTTTGTATGTCCTCCATCATTATTTAAAAAATAAAAAAGTTAGTAGAATTATTTTATGAGTAATTACTTTTTAATGAGTGATTATTGTCAAACATTCACCTTTTTTAATGAGATAATTATTTTCTAGGGTAGTTATTATCAAACCACTATTCTCCCAAAGGAAAGTTATATATTAATAATCTATAATAATATAGATATATATAATTTAAAATCTTATCATTAAATGTTTTACTTTTTTATTTACTTTCTTTCCAAATTTGATTAATTTAAGTTGGATTTGACTGAAATATTCATGTTTTTATTCTTCAAATATTTTATTTTTAAATAAGATGATATAAGTTTTTTCATTGAAAACTATTTTTCTTATTATTCAGAAACAGTAATGCTTATTGTTTAATAATTTTTTCCCTATACATGAAACAGTAATACCCAGCGCTTAATTTAATTTTCTTGAAGATGAAAACCACTGTCTAGCACTGTTTTTTTTTCCTTGAATAAATATTTTTTCCATATGAAGAAAATACAAATAATTGGAATATAATCTTTTTAGTTAAATAATTGGGTCAAAGGCAAAAAAAAAAAAAAACTATTTTTTCAATTGGTGAGCGTAGTCATATCAGGTTGCAACCCACATTACATGTTCATCTTTAGCTTTTTATTGGATGTTCTGAAAACTCAATATTGACTTAATCATCAAAATATCTTTTGCTTGCATCAGATTTGGTAGATCATTACTCTCGAAAGGTAAAACGAAACATTGTATAAGAAAAATAGTACTAAAAAAACATCCAAAGATTGCAGTGGTCATTGTTCAACTGTTTATGTCCAAAAGAAATACATAAACAAACATTTATGATGCCTTTTATAGTAACAAAGCTTGAATATTAGCAGAGCGAAGACTTCACTAAATGTGAAAACGTCATTTATCTATTTTATGTTTGTTCTTCAGATCAACCTGAAGCACAAATTAGCTCTGCTTCCCAAAACAAGAAGAGTAGAACCCACCTAGAAAATAGCTCTCTTTATACAATGAAAGTGGCTGCGGCATAATATGAGTTGAACCACCACCCAATTTCCCAAGTGCTGCCTTCAAGACACCTACCATATGCATAAAAGTGATAGGGACACACAGAGAGAGTTCACCCTTCTGAAATCAAGCTTACGTGGTAGACAACATTGCCTCAACATAATAGCAAGTAAAGGCAACTGGCAACTGAGATTGAAATCAAGATAGATATTTGAGAAGGAATATATTTTAACCGGAGAGAGGATTCCATGAAACGAATAGGGTATTTTGGTGGTTAAAATATACATATATAAGGAGTAATTTTGGATACCCAAATGTTCCTATAATCATAAACTAATTGCATATCACTTGGTAATGTTTAAAGCGTCATGGTTATGTATGATAAGAGACTGAGACTTTTGCTTCCTAATTCCTATGTCTCCCCCTCCCCTTTATTTCTTTTCTCGCTTAATTAAGACGAAGAATTGACTTTTCATGCAGAAGGTTCCAGAGGAGTTTTCCAATCTCTTAGAAACCAAGCTACATGGGTTATTCAAATCATGTCTCGATTAAATTATAATAGAGTTCATCAAGTAATTAATGGAGGCTGTGGTGCAGTGGCTGCCCGTAAATGGGGAAGGACGGTCTTATTAGCAGTGTCCCTTATTCATTTGATTCTTCCACAGTATCCCAAGAAGCCATGGCATTGAAGTCGGACGCTGAAATATCTATTTCCAAGTGTTAGAATTATGTTTATCTTGAAGGAGATGCTGTGAGAGTTGTTCCTTGGAAGCCAATTAGCAAGCTGATTGGAGACATAGGATGACAAATCTTCAGGAAGTCGCTACATTTCATGTTTGTTTCTAGCTTTCCCTGTTACGTGGAGGTTAACCCCGTGAAAGCAAATTTGCGAGCCGAATCATCTTTTCTTAGTTCTTTTACATTGAATCTTCCCTCTTCTTCAGCTAAGCAATTGCATGAATTATGTTGTTCCATCAATTAAGATAGGCATGCTCTTGAAGAAATGGCATGCAAAAAGAACGAGACGACTAGTCAGAAAACTACTAGCTTCTGTCATGTTACATATGTTACAGTACGTTTGCATTGAATTCATCCAATGGACTCTTGCAATTCGAAGGGGACTGGTTGATTTACAAAGTTCCATGCTATCCCAGAATTTTGGTTGGCCAGAGGCTCTTCCACTTTGTAATCTCCTCCTCATTATGTAGCTTCCTGATACCCCCATAAAAACCATCTATTTCATTGCCTTGCTCTCTATGGTGCTTTCTGTTTACCACCGCTTGTCTCCATTGGGATCCAGGGGCATACTGGTTGAACTTTAAAATCACCATTTCTGTCAGCAACACTTCTTTGTGTGAGTTAATTATCTAAAGCTTTGTTACTAGTTACTACTAGATAGGGGAGTGCTAAAACTTTCACATGCCACTGATGGAAAATGAAGAGTTTAATCAAGGCTTTTGTCTAGGAAAGTTGAGAGAAATGAAATTGTGTGTTTGGTTTTGGATTAAAGCACGTTTAAATTATGGTATAAAAATATATGTTTAACTCCAATTATATGTAACGACCAGTATCAAAAGGGAAAATTATTTACCATTATCACTTTATCATATTGTTAGTTAAAATTGTTAGTTAAATTTCTGAAATAAACACTTGCAGTAAAGCTATAATAGCTTATATTTTCATTTTTCGTCCTATCTGTAAGTGTCTTAACTTGACATTTTAGAGTTTATTTTATGAAACAATTTTTCAATTTTCTTATTTTTTCCAAATGATAAAATCCCAAATCCCATGGTACCCATGAATTGAACTTCAGAAAGGAATAAGAAGAGTAAGCCCATTGATTAATTTTGTTTGTCACATGATGCAGAACAAGGGATACTCAACAAAAAAAAAATGGAACAGAATAAAATGGAACATTTCGATTCTCTTACCACTATAGTGACAATGGCAATGATTTCCATTCCCTTGACACGATTCCAAGTGACCAATGACACCATACCACCAACCTATATTAGTAAACTTTTAGTAAATTATTACATGCAGGTAATGGAATATATATTGCCCAAATTTATTCAACATTCATTCTAATTTGACAAAACTGTGATGGAACCATTGATGGCAGATAGTTGAGAAGTTAGTCCAAAGCATAATAAGAATTCAGAAAACTCGCCCAGAATTAAAATTCTATGCAAAGGGGAGTTTTGACAGATCATAACAATGATGAAACATACCATAATGATATTCTTTGTTTCTTCTCCACTGAATCTCAATGTGATCTCCTGGTCTTAAGTCATCTAAACAGTCAGAGATATGAAGAACATGAGGAGAAATGTCAATGGGTGGCATTCTCAGCCTGTCCCATTGTATATTATCCTCAGCTGTCCATCGCGCATGAGGTGTGTACCTGCAGAAAGCATCCCCATTTTGAGCTCCAGAGAGAATACAAAGAATAAGCTTATTCACCATTAAAAATTGATCATGACAATAAGAGGTCCTGTCAAAGGTTGATTTCAAATATTGGCATGACTTTATTCAAGCAGGGATAACATGGTCAAACTATATTCTTTGCTAACAAGCAGGAAGAATGCTGATCAAAATCTAACCACTTGTTTAAATGGGCAGGTAGAACACAAGTAGATTGGCAAGTAAGCCCTTGTTTTTTTGATGGAGTCAACCTTTCCACATACCTTGCCTGAAATGTGTCAGTTCGAGAGTCATAGCTTAGTTGGGCATCATAACATGAGAGCATGAACCCAGCATGACCATTCTGATATTCGGAGAATATAATATATCACTGAAGTGTGCAACAATTACATAAAAATCCAAAAGTAGAATTGCTATGCAGAATATTGGTGGATTTTATGCATTTACATTTCAATAAGAAAAGCAACCAACTAAAGTTATAATTAAGATAGGCTGCAACCAATTACCTCACGGTTATAGACTTGAGCTGGGAACCAATACTTCCCATTCTCAAGAGAAAGATACAAAGCCATTATTGAATCATCAGGTAATGAGCTCCTCGACCGCCTGCCTGATTTTGTTTTAATCCTTAGAAAGTGACGTAAACCATGAAGGGAAGCAAATATTCCTTTCAGATTGGTTTGATTGAAGACTTTTTCTCTGTTTCTGAAAGCTATATGACATCGCCATTGCCTATAAGCAGAACCACCAATCACTTTTCCCCATCTCCGCTCCATGTGTTTCTCCCAGAAATAATCACTTCGACATCTATCCCTAAGAGATGGGCACACTGCTGCCATATTACATAATTCAGCTGGTGAAAGGCGCTCAAGGATACACTCCAATGTCAAATTAGGCAAATCCAAGAGAGAAAGCTTGCCTTCCTCTTCCTCATTCTCCACGTTAGATACTAAAATCTTCTTTTTCAATGACATGGTTAGAAGAACCTCAAAGAACCTAAAAGCAATGCTGCTCCAAAACCTAGTTGGCACTAGTTTTGTCTCGCTCTCCCCTGCTGAGAGTGGCTTACGGGTAAAGGACTTGGAAAGGATGACATAGGAGACTAAAAATATTAGGAAGAAAAGCATTGTAATTGAAGAATTATCAAGTGGATCTATTTGATATTGGCGGAGGAAGCAAAGCTGGAAGTTATTGCAAATGACGACGTGACAAATGATTGGTCTTGCACCAACTGCAACTACATGTTAAGAGGAGTGAAAATGCTTTTTATTCAGAGAGAAATAATATCCACCAGTGGAAGACGAAAGTGCTGGTTTGGCGAAACTGACGGTTTTGTCGAGCTTAGTGCTTTAATACAATTATACAATGCTTTCAGAGAAGGACTTGTGTAGACTCCACAACCGACAAGCTTTCACAGCTGGTAGTTAAAGCACTTCCACGTTGAAAACACAGAACAAACATTAAGTAGGATTTCTTTAATGCATTAGCATAATAGCATCTCTATACAGTGAATTGCACAAACGAAAGAACCAATATGTACCGGGAGTGGGAGGCAGCTGTCAGCGCGTTGATGGAGAAATTTGAAGAGGGGGAAACTGAGCACTACTGGTTATATTACACTGATGATGACCCGAAAAAGACATGAGGGGTCAAAATTCAAAATTAACACCCCATTTGTCCAAATAAGTGAATCTGGGAATAGCAAGCTATAAGGAGATGAAGTAGAAACCAGCCAGGTGGGTTTGAATTAGACCCCAATAATCGTCTTAATGCACACACGAATCAAAATAGAAACACCAAAAGCTTTGCAGAAAGATTATTAAAAATGAAGATGACACAATGAAATACCAAGTGGGATCCCCGTCCCCCAGAATTTATCTAAAGTCTAAACCTTTATCACAGCTCGCCTCGTGTGAATCTGTGTAGCGTGCTAGAGTAAAGAAGAGAAGGAAGGACTAATATCAGAATGATGGGTTTAGAGGGGTTTAAACTTCAAAGAATCACGGGGTACCTTTAGTTGCGTGTCATTGAGATTTGTCACAATGCCATTAAAGGCTACCGGTTCCTTTCCCCAACTTTTACCAAACTTCAACACCTACAGACACAGAACATGAAATTGGCAGGGATAACCAGTCCCTACTGAAGAACTGACTTGTGACCTTGAATTGATTAGGACGCCATATGATAATATCATCCATTTATTACCATCTCCAAGAAAAGGACATGGGACTTCTACCTCTGCGTTGTATATGATGTTTCCAATGTCCTTACACTTTGTTTTTCACTGCATTTATAATAATATTGCTTTAGTCGTCCAATTTCTATATTTTAAATTCCTTAAGATGGAGAAATGACATGACTTCATAGTAAACTAATGCTACCAAAATCTGGACCTGGTGTGCAGCTCATGCAATTCCCGTCACCGTCAGGGATAACAAGCTAGAGTCACAATCGTCTACTTTTTAAGAAAATCACAATTATTGATTTACAAGACAGTTAATAATTATGATTTATGGAGCTTTAATGTAATTTTTATAATTATGATATTAATATTACTCGTGAGTTAAATGTTTGTATGTTGATTGGTCAATCCATCCATTCATCCAATTCATTAATTTATTTCAAATGGCCTGAGTGGCTGGCTTCTGGTTGAAGAGTGGGATCCCTCAACTAAATGTATCTTCTGTGGCATTTACTTAGGCTGCTACCCTTTGTATGATAAGCATATTGATATGTATATTCTTATTCTTATACCAATTGTTTAAGCCATCTTTGATTGAAAGAGGTTGTTAGCAAAGTTTAATATAATGCGATACTCTTTTATAGCGTACTTTCTTGAATAAGATAAAATTGTTAAATGAAATGAATTTGGAACATAATCTAGGACTGGATCTGTGGGGGGCCCAATAATTAAGAGAATCCGGGTCACATAAGAGAACATGAAAGGGATCACCCTAATGAAGCGTTTCTTCTTATTAAAAGTCAAAGTCAAGATTTAGAAATTAATTCATGCTTTTCTAGTATATGATTACCATTTTTAACGGATAGAATAAGAACAAAGCTACATTTTTTATGCTTCCTATATATATATATGCAGAAAATTCTGTGAGGTCCCATTCACTCATCTTTCAAATATTCGTAGAGTTCCCTTTGCATATGCAGAAAGATTCTTAATTTAATTTCGAGGTAAGCAAAATAACTAGGGGCTGGTATATGTTAGTGGTCCTAATGGAATCCTAGTCTACTAAGTGGCATATAGAATTTATGATATTCTAAATCCTCCATGTCTTGCGGAGTTGTGATTAGGTAAGCAAGCAGTTTAGATATATATTCTTAAATCTCAAGCATACTTCCACTATTGTTATTAGAGTGTCAGAATCAGGATAAGCATAAGGGAGAGCTATTGCAGAAAATAAACCAACACAAGGGAATACTGGTTTTATACGTTTTGTTCTTGTTTGGGAAGAGAAAGGCTCTATGGTTGGCCTTGGGTCTCTCTAGCAATTAGTAACACTGACAAAAACCAGTATGCTTACCTTATTCGTGATTCTCGTTTACTTTTGTCCATCTCTGATGCCTACCAAATTGTTGCCCTTAATTAGGGCAAGCAAACAAAGCTCTATCTTGATTGGGTGTCATTTGTGGGGACTTTTTCAACTCCAATTATTTCAGACGTGTTGGTGTTTGGTTGCACCGATTCATGCTTTAAACCCAACTCTTGCTTCAAAGATTGTGAATATTGAAAACTAATTTCGTAATTGAAGCCCAAGCGTGAACCGAGTAGGATCCGCTACCAAATAGCCCGTCCGAACATGGGCCATTACTTGTTTATAGCGGGGCCATTGTTTCAGTCACAATTCACAAACAATATTGAATTTACAGTACTTGTTTGATTGCCCAAAAAGTGAAATGAAAATCATTTTCAGAAAATAAAAATAAGAAAAAGGTTATTTTGTCTTTCTTTTCCCCCTTTTTTCCACAGAGGTACTGGCGAGAGTCCACTATAACAAGCCTAAAAATAACAAGGGCTTTTTAGCCTGTCCCATTTCAGCAAGCAAGAATGATGAGACCCCCTCCATAAGCGAAAGCCTCAAGATTCCCCAAATCGGCTTTCTTACTCCATTTCGTGGCCAAATCTTCAAACCCTAGCTTGCCAGATTGAGAAATTGCTCAACAATCTCAGGGTAAACGGGCGGAGCTTCGATTTGGCGTTTACAGAGAGCGCCCTCGAGTTTGATCCTGTGGTGGAGGTATGTAATCGCTCACCCTCCCTCTTCCGAGTTGGATTATTGTTTATTATTGATGTGTCCGCTTCTGATCACACCATTGATTCGGAGGGCTTGGAGAATGAGGGGAGGATTGCAATGAACTTATATTTCACACTTAATAGTCTTTCCAACACTCCCGGAGGTGTGTTTTCACCTTAAATAAATCCTCTTCGGATTGTTCAGTGGCTCTAATGTTAATTTTCAGTGGTTGTCCTTTTCCTCCTCCAAGAGCACGAGGAATGATTGCAATGCGCTTATATTTCACAGTTAATCTTCCTAATCTGTAAGACTTTCCAATGATCCTCCATCTCTTCTCTTAGGCGTCTTCTTCGACCACTACGAATTACCTCTCTTTCCCTAGTTTTGATTTCTGTTACTTTCTCTGTCGCTGTTTGCGATGTTTATTCATATTATTTTCTTAAATTGAAATTTAGGTTGGGCTCTATTGCTTCAGATAGCTGGTCCGATATTGTTCGCTTGTTGTTTTTTTTCCATAATTTTAGTTCTCCTTTCGAAAGTAATTTGTAATCATATCAATTGGTTGCTGTAACATTTTCATGAACCAGGCGCTTTCGTGAATTGAGTTTCTGCCCAAAATTGTCATTTGTATAGGAGTGAAATACTAGGCTAAACAGGTATATAATTTGAAGAAACAGGCAAATTGAGAATATGACTTGAGGATTTATGGCCAAGGTTTTACTTTTAACTTTCACACTCTGCGTACACGTCTGTTGCTACTTGCTAGTAGAGTACTGAATAGCTTCTTGATACTATGTTCATTTTACAAGGAAAAGTTAAGGAAATAATATGGGCTTCCTGAGTTTCCATGAACAGCGGACAGGGCATGAAGCTATGAAGATTTCCATGGAAAACTCAATCTATGTTGACGAGAATTTAAATTCAAATGACTCCTATTCGTGTTTTTTTAATCAGTAATTTATTTGTTGTAAGTCTATCTGACTCAATGATCTCCATGTAAGTGTAAACACAGTTTAAGTCCCAGGCTTGGAGATTCCAATTTTGTGAAATCGGTGAACTATACAAACCCTGCTATATAAGTTGTAAGTTTTCAGTATGGATCCAGAAGCTGCACGAACTGCACGAGAATCTCTGGACCTGGCATTCCATATGTCAAATATACTTGACACGGGTCTGGACCGTCACACACTTTCTGTACTTATTGCTCTTTGTGACCTGGGTGTCAATCCTGAGGCACTTTCTGCTGTTGTCAGGGAACTGAGTAGAGAGAAACCTCCATAATCATCCTCACTGCCTACAGCCCCACCATCTATGTCCTAAATGGTTTTGTTGGGATGGCCGTTCTATCTATGCATGCTTGAGTTCTTTAGGCAAGCCCTATTGTATGTGTTTCTTAATTTGAAATATTGAAATTTTGTATATGCTTTACTTGTTTTGTATGGTTTCATTTGATATATGGATAGTTTTAGCATAAAAAGAAGGGGTATATTGCAACACATAATGTATTTGGAAATGATGTGAGAGGAGGTGTAAAGATAGTGTAAAAAAGTTGGTGTACAAATATAATAATTCATTGTTTTAATGGTAAAAGTACTTCAAATCTGTAACACTTCTCCATTTTTAACAAAAAGAGGGGAAAAAAAAAAGTTCTTATTGATCGGCCCTGGAATTTCATTTATGACCTTAAGAATAGATCCTGAGCAATGATTTCTAGATATTGCAAATTTTGAATTTTGAAATTACAACCTATAGTTAGAATTTTGGATTGGGGAAAGTCTGGTGAAAGTTTGGTAGAGCTGTCATCTTGTTATTTTTTAATCCACATGGGAAAAAAAACAAAACTCCATTCACATGCCATACACAAAATCATAAGAGTTGGGCTGATTCTCTTATAATAAGGAAAAGAATAATGTTAATTTTATAAACAAAACCACTAGTGCTAACGTGCAAGCTCGCTTTTGGACCAATCTTTCGCTACAGCCCACAATTGTATCATTTTCCTCAATTACTCAAATCCCACCCAGTATCACTCTGTTTGAGTTGCAATGGAGAAGAAAACGAAAATCCCCTAATCTGTAGAAGTAGGAAAAATTTACATTAAAGACTTGAAAATTAAATTAATTGTACTTAAAGACTTCATAACTACATTTTGTTTGGTTATTGGGTTGAGAGGTGTGATTATCATGTTATTATTAAGTTAAAGGGTAAATTATACTGAGTTGCTTTTAGATTAACGAAACATGTGTAAATACTTCTAATTTTTTAAAAATTACACTAATGATTATCCTTCCTTATTCTAAAGACGTAACTTTAATTTATTCCAAATTAAATTTGTGATTATTTAACTTGAATTGTCAGAGAATATATACTTTAAAATAACCAAACTTTGAACTAAATAATGAATGAATCATATACAATAACAAAATTCTATTTTGGTATATATAAATTTTCAATTTCATTCCCAACAAATAAAATTTTCAAATTTAATATATAACCCTTCAAAAGTTGCTCAATATCATTTCTTTGTCTAATAGTCGTCTAATTTATTAATAAAATTGCACGCATGACAAGTAAAAATAATATTCATTAATAAACCCTACCAACTTGGATTATTTTGTCCACTTTAATATCTCTGTCAACATAAAACACTGAAGGTTAAGTCTTAATTTATCCTTTCTCTTAGTCATCAAAAGTAGCTTTTAAAACTACTAAAGATGCTCATATGTTTAAAATCATTTGGGTTAGTAAAATTCATTAATCAAAGTCATTTTTTACTTGTCTCAATTGTAATTTTACTAGTGAAATAGATAAATACTAGACCATGTGCCACATGAACTAAAGTAAAATTTTATACTACAATAAATGATAATTTTCTTTTTGCTCTAAGTCTGTCAATAGAGTATCTTTATCACAGTGCATGTACTTCGGTAGAGTAAGGCAGATGTTGAGTCCACAGTGATAAGGGCCGCACATGGTTGAAACTCGAAAGCAGAAACTAAACAAATATTTTCAACCCCAGAAATCACAACTGAGTGACATCCTTGTGTTAAGTCAAAATAATTTAGAAGATCTTTTGGGGATAAGAGCATCAGAAAGGACTGAAGAGTGGCCGGGCTGGAACTTTGGATCATCAGCAGAGTGTAGTGGAACTTCTCTCTTTTATTTTTTGATCTCATGTGAGCCATAAGGCTAAGTCTCCTTTATCAGCCATAACCAGATTCATAGTAACATGGACCCCAACTCAAGCTATTACTCAATCAGTCACTGAGAAGAGTTTTGACTAGTTTGCCAAGCTATCTAAATTCAAACTTCCGTCCAACTTACCACCCATCATCATCATTACCATACACCTGCTTCTCATCTGAGATATAGAAGTTGCTCAATTGGATTAGCAAATCAACAGTAATCAAAGCAACCAAACACAGATCACTTACACAGTTGCGCACCCAGTAAGAAATGACTCAGCATTGAACTTAACACATTCTAAATCTACACCTACTAGTTTCCAACATGAGAATAACCAGAAAACAAATTAAATTGAAAATAGAATAACCAAGAAATATTATCCTTGAAGACAAATGAAGAGGCAGTCATTTCGGAGCGCACCACCAATATGGGGAATCACCGTGGAGACAAGTCGTAGTTGTTGGTTTCACATAACACTTTAGCAAGAAGTTGAACGACAAATCATATGGGAATCAAACGCCCCCACAATATTTTGGTGTCATCCCACTGAATCAACGATATAATCATCGTAAGCCCGCTAGGCGCTAGCTACTATCCTGAGCAGCATAAAGAAATTAAGGTTTTTATATCTTTTGTCTTTGTTCTAACCCCTGAACTCCGACATTCACACCCTCAACATGAGTGAATTGCAATTCATCTTGCAGTTAATTGTCTTAAACTCAATACTGTTCATTACCCATTATCTGTTATTTGCAGAGTTCAAATGTTCTCTTCTATGTAAGTTGCATACATTATTGTTGCATGGCCTCCACCTTTTTCATAATTGAAATCTCACCTCAAAGAAAAAAAAAAAAAGACTTGTAACTGGTAGTTTGGGGACTAGAGTCTGTCACAAAAGCGCCATTTTCATTGCAAATTCGCTAACAAGGTTCGTTAAGCCTTAAAATGAAGCCCACCCATAAGCGTTTTAATTTACACAAGTTCTCCCATTGACCAAATATTCCTTTAAAGCTTTCTCTTTCTGCTTTTGCGCCCGTTTTAGGACGGACCTACATAGATGCTTGACTCTTTTCTTCTCCCATGATGTTGCAGATTCCTGGTTCCTTGCTCTGCAATAATGTCAAAAGGTTTAATCTTGATAATATACCCAAGTTCATTCACCTCTACCTAACTAGCCAATTATTCATGAACAGAATTACTCTTGAACAAATATGAATCCATCTTCTCAACTGGTAAGGTAATGAAGGACCACTGAGAAGGGAATCTTCCAGTAATGGTGAAGAGTAGAGTCCATACATTTCTTTGTACTTGAGATAAACTGGGTGATAAGGATTCTAGATATCTGTGGGAGGGGAGATCTTCAGCCATCTCTTTAGTCTTTTTCTCATTAAGATTCCATCGAAGTCGTTGGAGTAACTTTCAACCAATGATCAGGCTACCCTCATTACCATATATATATTGGGGCCGGATACCATTGATGCCAACTTGACAATGAGACTAAATTCACTAGAAAATGTTTTAAACCTTCCAAAAACTAAAAAGTGGCTTTCATCATAATTTTCGAAACGAAACCATATGCTGAGGAGTTTAAGATGTATAAGTATTTAGGATGCTGTCGTATTTGATATAAGAATGAAAGTTAAAATGATATCACCGATCATTTATGAAGATTAATAAAAAATTATTTAGAAATTATATATTTATCGACCTTTTAAGGAGGCACGAAATATCAACAATTGATGTATGGTACCTAATACCTATGTACTAAACGTAAACATCTAATACTCAAATATCTTACATAAAAAATACTCAAATTAATATCTAAAATTTTCAAAATTCTTAAATATTTGAATGAATATATTAGAGTATCAAACGTCTTTTTAATTGTCTTACGTATGCCATTAAAGAACTTGGATGCCTTAATATGTCTCCTCTTCTTAAATTTCAACGATTTATTAACTATATAAAGTTTTATTACAAAATGTCGATATATAAGCCATTTTATAATATATATATATATATATATATATACAGGGAATTCCCAATAGTAAGCCAAGTTGCCAGATATTAGGAAAAAAAAAAAATAGGTCCATAAAGAGGGGGCAAACTAAACCAAGTTGCTACCTAAAGCCATGGTATCAGTACACCGACCTTTGAAATATGATGCTCTTGTAAGATTTAGCCTTATTCCAAAATCTAAATAGATATTTACCCTTTCCCAACAATTCGGTCATTTTAATTTTGTATTGAAATCCACTAAAGTATATTCATGGCTTATTAATAACATTAACCCAAGAAGAAACAAGTTCTTATTAATCAATGAATACGCCCACTAACAGACAACAGCCTGTGGTCTAAAATGTTTCATGGTTTTAAACCATTTTTGAAGAAACACATAGATGTACAGCAATCTTCTACATGTCAGCATGAAGTCATCGAACTTGTAAAATGGAAAAAAAAGAGAAGAAAAAGAAATGATCACAACAGGAAAAAGTAATGGTAACTTCAGTTGAAAGCAGAAAAAATGAGGTAATTTATTGTTGATAAGGCTATAGAAAGAAATAGCAAAATATAGTTCTTTGTGAACCTAG
>JASKGM010000013.1:8992693-9006202 GCA_034509205.1 Ceratonia siliqua | reverse complement strand
ATTAAACAGGGTTAATTAAATTTAAATTAAATATAATTGTTTATAATAATGAAAAATTACAAAAAATGTTTAATAGCGAAGTCCCTAGAATACGGCCTCACATCGGTTTTCTTTTACACTTGAGAATTCACGGTGGCCAGGAGGGCTGAACTTGCTCATCTTCGTACCCCGCCTTGCTAGCATCGTTTCTTATTTAAATACACACTAGGTACACCGTTAAAACTCTCGATATTCGTCCAAGTTCAAACCCTTTTGGAAAATAAACCAACCATCCATGGAAGAAGTAGATGAATTTGTCGACCCACAAGACCAATATTCTCAAGGTTCACAGTCATTATCGTCATCGTGTGAAACTTACCTGTTAGGCTTTGTCATTGCCAATATCGTTGGGATTAAACACTATTCCGGCACCATCAGTGGCCGTGAAATGGTGGGTCTGGTCCGTGAACCTCTCAATCCCTACGACGAGAACGCCATTAAAGTCCTCAACACTCGAACCGTTCAGGTTGGACATATTGAGCGCTCCGTCGCAGCCGTACTGTCTCCTTTGATAGACGCCACCCTAATTGCGGTGGACGGCATTGTGCCCAATACCCGCGCTGCTCGTTCCCAATTTAGAATTCCTTGTCAAATTCACATTTTTGCGGCGATTGAGGCTTTTCCTACTGTGAAAGATATGATTTCACAAGGTGGGTTGCAGTTAATTTTAGAATTTAATGCATCATTTACGTTGTCAGAGGCTATGGTTGTGAAAGAGAGGAGGGCCAAAAAAGAATTTAAGACTGTAGATGAGATTTTTAAGTTGGTTGATGAGAATGTTAGCAAAAGTTGTGCACTGGAAGCGTTGGAGCCCCCTAGAAGTGTCATTAAGTCTGATCTTTTTGTACATCAAAAAGAAGGTTTGGGGTGGTTAGTTCACAGGGAGAATTCTGGTGAATTGCCACCATTTTGGGAAGAGAAAGATGGAGCCTATGTGAATGTCTTGACTAATTATCATACTGATAAAAGGCCGGAGCCTTTGCGAGGTGGTATTTTAGCAGATGATATGGGATTGGGCAAGACTTTAACTTTACTTTCTTTAATTGCTTTTGATAAAGATCCAGGTGCTGGAAACATGGATGAAGAGAAACATAATGAAATGGGAGAGAAGGATGAAGGATTCTCTGTCTCAGGTGGTAAGAAGGGTAAGAGGAGAAGAACAAATGAACAGACCACTGGGTCACAAAAAAGACGCAAAACTAAGAGTACTCCTTCAGGGGACCTTGTTAATGGAAAACCTGTTGTTGTAGATGATTTATCATCAATTGGCTTGGAAATAAAGACAACATTGGTTGTGTGCCCCCCTTCTGTATTTTCAACATGGATAACACAACTAGAAGAACATACTAAGTCTGGCACATTGAAGACATACATGTATTATGGGGATAGAAGGACCAAGGATGCTGAGGAACTTAAGATGTATGATTTGGTGATGACCACATATACCACTTTAGCTAGTGAAGAATCTTGGCCTAACTCACCAGTAAAGAAAGTAGAGTGGTGGAGAGTCATTTTGGATGAAGCACACGTAATCAAGAATGTTAATGCTCAACAAAGTCGAGCTGTCATGAATCTGATTGCTAAGCGGAGGTGGGCTGTTACAGGGACACCGATACAAAATGGTTCATATGATTTATTTTCTCTAATGGCATTTTTACGCTTTGAACCATTTTCAATAAAGAGCTATTGGCAGAGCTTGGTGCAACGCCCTCTTGATCAGGGCAACCATAACGGTCTCTCACGTCTGCAGGTATCATTGTGTATTAGTTCTTTGTGTTCATTTGTAGGATCAAAGGTTGCATACTTATGGAAATATTAAAATTGTAGTACAACATTGTTCTAGGCCAGTTTGGGGACTTTGTTCAGTTTCTCTTTGTCTGTATGTAGAAATATAATGAATGCTAATTGGTTAATTTTGGAATTTAGTTTCATTTTATTCCCAATTTCTCATAAATATGGTGATGGCCCACATTACTTGGCAAAATAAGATGCAAAAAGACTTCAGATTATGGTTCCCTGAGCTTTAGAAAGAATCTACTCAAATCTGACAAAGCTTCCTTTCTTTATTCCTCACTTTACTTTGTTCGGCCAATTCAATTTTCATTTATAAGTGCTTCATTTTAATGGTGCATGCAATTTAATTGTTTTTCTTTTTGCATCTTTTTTTGTGTATAGATTTCTTTAGATGATTTTTTTACTCTCCGTGCAGGTTTTGATGGCAACAATTTCATTGCGAAGAACAAAAGACAAAGGATTGGTAGGATTGCCTCCAAAAACCATAGAGACTTATTATGTTGAACTTTCTAGGGAAGAACGTGAACTATATGATCGGATGGAAGGGGAAGCAAAGAGCATAGTGCAGGATTACATAAATGATGGGAGTCTAATGCGCAACTTTTCCACTGTACTTAGTATAGTTTTACGACTTCGCCAAATTTGTACTGATTTGGCATTGTGCCCTTCAGATCTCAAATCTCTACTCCCCTCAAATAGCATTGAAGGTACTTCAAAATATGCACTTAGTCATTTTCCTTTTCTATATGGTTTTTCAACTCATTGTTCCTGCCACCAAAAACTGAGTTAGGATTAAGTAGAGATTTACTTGGTGGCTTTTTCATAATTTTATGTTTTTTAAATAGAGCTAGGATGTTGTGTTTCCTAATGATTTGGCAGGTGGTTTGAATTTAAAATGCTTTTGTTATTTTCAATAGTTTGGAGACCATGTGATTGGCAATTATGAAAAGGTCATACTCATAAGGTCTAGAGCTCACTATAGCAACAATTTTGATGTGTTATTACTTAATATCTATGTGACTAATGTTATTTCCTACAAAGAAGGATGATTGTCTAATATTAGCAATATCAGTACCTTATTTTATACCTAAAAAGGATAATTTTTCTTGTTTAAGGTCACTGCCTAAATGAGAATATGCTTAAATTGGCTTTGGAATGAGTTATTATTTCCATTTCAAGAGTTGCAGGTATTTCTCTGGGTTGGATTATTATTAGAAATTAGAATTGTTAAGACTTAAAGAGGTATTAAGTGTTTAGAGTGTTGCAAGTTAAGAAAAGATTCACTTTTTGTGCATCTTGTTAAGAGGTATTAAGGACTATGGAGTATTTAGGATTTATGAAAGTCGTATAGGTTAAGAAAAGAGCTATTTTTACTGCATTATAAGTAAAGGATTCAAGTGTTTCTGTATAGTCATAGACTCATAGCATCAGTATAAGTAGAGGCTGAAGGATCAATTTTATGTACACAATCATTGAATCTTTCAATAATATATCTTGTTTGGTCCTTTCCTTTTCTCCCTAACTTTTGCTCTTTCTATTCTTTAAACTAGGGTATTGCTTACATTCTAACGTCCTATGTTTGTTTGATATCTTCCTATTAAATTCTTGATCGTTTAGGGTGGCTGAGAAGCTTTAGATAACGATTATATACGTGAGGGATCAAAACACTTGAACAAGAATGGTCGTTCCATTATAACCCATTCCCATCTGTGAAATTGGTTCTGTGTACCAAACGTAACATACCTATATGTTGCCAGGAATCATATGTTTTTGTACTGTGCTATTTGAGAGAATGCAGAATACCATTAAGTGAAACATACATGTCCAATGATAGTGTGTTACTTGGAATTGTTTCAAATCACATGACTGCATAAAGTATAATTCTAATGTATCCATACTTATGATTTATGTCTAAGCAGATGTTTCCAATAACCCGGAGTTGTTGCAAAAGTTGGTTGAGGTGCTGCAAGATGGTGAAGACTTTGACTGTCCAATATGTATTTCTCCACCAACTGATATTGTAATCACATGCTGTGCTCACATTTTCTGCCGAGCGTGTATTCTGAAAACTATAGAGCGCAGCAAATCCTGTTGTCCCCTTTGTCGTCGTCCCCTCTCAGAATCTGACTTGTTCTCAGCACCTCCTCCATCGTCTGAGGCTGATAGTACTGGATTATCCTCACCAGGAACAAGCTTATCTTCCAAAGTGTCTGCTCTGATAAAACTTCTATTAGACTCGAGGGATCAATGTCCGGCTACAAAATCAGTTGTATTTTCACAATTTCGTAAGATGTTGATGCTACTGGAAGAGCCTCTGAAAGCAGCTGGTTTCAAGATTTTACGTCTTGATGGGTCAATGAATGCTAAACGAAGGGCTCAAGTTATTGAGGAATTTGGAGTCCCAGGAATAGGTGGACCCATGGTTCTGCTAGCAAGCCTTAAGGCTTCAGGTGCAGGTATAAATCTCACAGCCGCCTCTAGAGTGTACTTGTTTGAGCCATGGTGGAACCCAGCAGTTGAGGAACAAGCAATGGATCGTGTCCACCGCATTGGACAGACAGAGGATGTGAAGATTGTTAGATTAATTGCTAAAAACAGCATTGAAGAGAGGATATTACAGTTGCAGGAGAAGAAGAAGCAACTTGCAAGGGAAGCATTTGGAAGGCGGGGAGCAAAGGGTCGGAGGGAAGTTGGTGCTGATGATGTTCGAGTCCTTATGTCCTTGTGAGTTCTTTGGTCAATATGAATTAGATGTAAATGCATACACTACAGGGAACTTGTATGTTTTGCTTATCTTTTATCTTTTTGCTCAAAAGCTTCCGCTGTTTAGTGGCAGCAAATATAGTATTCGTTTTGGACCCTGCTCTGCTACATGAAGTTTTTGCAGCTTCTATTGACAGCAAAGTTTACATATAAAATCTGTTTATACTTTATATTGCTTTTGGAAAAGGTAATTTTAACAAAAGTGATTTTTGTGACTTTAAAATTTTCGCAGCAAGGTTATATAGGTTCTAAATTCTTGCGATAATGCTATTTGTACAAAATCCATGATTATTAATGCAGTATTGTGCTCAGTAAAAAATAATAATTAAGTCATTAAGTGGAATCATTTTAATTAATATAAACATTAGCAAATTGTATGCGATTTCAATTTCATATTTTAGGCTCTGAATCTTGGTTCTATGGCATAATTAAAATGTAGTCTACTTATGAAGCATATACAACTAAAGCTAATTTGAGAATATTTTATTAGATTTAACATTATTAAAATGAGTTGGGTCGAGTTATACTTTTTTTTTATGGAATCTCAATTTAAAAGGTCTTATCTTGTCTCTAAAGGTCCAAACAAGCTTAAAAAGATTTAATTAAAAAAATAATAAAATATATAAAAGTTAATCACAACAAAAGTTAACAAAAATATATTTTAAATTATTTAAAAATATATATATCAATAAAAATAAATTATTCATAATAAACAATAAGTACAAATTAAATAATAATAATATCATAAAATTATTCTAATTTAACATTATAAATTAAAACATCTATCAAGTATCATCTTCAATAATGATATTTGAATTTTTTTTATGTTGCACCTATTTGATCTTTTAGATAATCTTCATCTATCATTTAAAAATAATGATATTGTCAATATTGTAACATATTCATATGTTATTAAGATAAACAAAATTAAATTATTAAAAGAAATTCAAGCCATAGGCCAAGCTCGATTTCTTTGGGTTAAACCTAAATAGGTTCGCTTAAATTCAGACCTTAATTTTTAAAGCTCTAAACCTCTAAAAACAGACTGGCCCTTCCGGCCTGACTCAAAATTGACACTACTGATCAAATCTGGGTTCAAAAATTAAATGTTTACTCCTTTTAAAAATAAGCTTAATTATATTTTTAGTCCTTTAATTTTTTTAATTATAGCAATTTGGTCACTCAACTTTTTAGAATGTTTCAATATTGGTCTCCCCGTTAAGTTGTAATCTAAAATTTAACATTAATAATTGAGTGGTCACTACAAACAAACATACTTAAACCGCCACATCAAATTGCTCACGTGCAGTCTTTCTTCTAAAACGCAAGCAGTATTGTCATTCCAACTTGCAAGTCTTGTGTTTTGGAGAGAAAGATTACTGATGTAGCAGTTCAGGTATGCTTGACTATACCCACGTGGTAACCATGGTGGCCATATCAGGTATCAACATTAAATTTTAGATTATAACTTAATTGGGGCACCAACATTGAAATATTCTGAAAAATTAGAGGATTAAATTGCTTAACTTGAAATTATAGGGATAAAAATTATAATTAAACCTTAAAATTTATATATAATGAAATTCGCTATACTGAATAATTTTCTTTGATTTTAATTGACAATTAACTCGTTAAACTTTTAATTTTGATAAGTAGTCAAATTCATTTAAAATGTTACAAATTTATCAATCTTAACTAAAAATGCCGTAGCTATAATCACAAAATTAACAATAAGATTATCTAGGTGCAACTTTTTAAATTAACTTCACAAAATTTCTTAATTAATTTACCATTTTTCTTTATATTCTTTCTCTTTTATATATTTAAATGAGTTAATTACTATCTATACAAGTCATGTTCAATGAAGGGAAATGTTTTCTTTTTAAATAAAATGTTTCACCAATACATGACATGCATTTAAATACAACAAATTAATTTTTAAGTGTCAAAATTCAATCAAGGTACATGTAGCTCTTGTGCCTTTTTTTTTTTTTTTTGGTTCAATATGACCATTTGTGGTGTATGATTTTATTGCTCGTCTAGTAATAAAAAAATTCAATTTTCCTTTCATACATGGCAACCCTTTTTTTAGATATGTAGTAAATTCAATGTTTAGTGAATTGTATGGTACCCAAATCCTTGGGATATAGAGCTACTTTTTCCCATCAAATTCAAAATTAAAGAAATAAGAAGCAAATAATTTCTGTATGAAATTTCTTTAGCCACTTCCTGTCTCTACTAATTTTGAAAGAACGTCGTGAGGGCACATGACTCCAAAGTTTAAGGATGCTGGGTTCCTCAAAAGTGCCATTTTGTAGCAGTTTCTGACAAAGCCGCAGATACATGGAAAGATAACATTGGAG
The DNA here is from genome assembly GCA_034509205.1 of Ceratonia siliqua. Lineage (NCBI taxonomy): Eukaryota > Viridiplantae > Streptophyta > Magnoliopsida > Fabales > Fabaceae > Ceratonia > Ceratonia siliqua. The sequence continues at coordinate 8,999,243 of JASKGM010000013.1, read as the reverse complement.
GTGTCAGTGGAGGGAAATCCAGGCGGCGGCGGAACTTGCCATCTTCTGGCTGAACCTGTGAATGATTACAACGTCAGAAGCATTAAAGCAGTCTTCCCACATTCTCTTTACCAATGTTAATTCCTTGTATATTTCTATCTATAATATGGGTACCATATTGGAAAACTCTGAAGATTTAATAGCACGTACCTATTCAATCATGCAATAACAAAACAGGATTTGAGGCAAAACCGCCCAGATGCTTTTCCTTATCTTTGGATTTAATGCTGTTGGAGATTTTAGGTCTCCTCTGTCTCCACCTGTTGACACTTACCTTATAGAGCACCACAAAGAAGAATAATAGTTTCCCTCCCATTTGTCCATCATCTTTTCTCACTTTCTCTCTTGAACTGACGCGTCCTCTGTTCAATAACCCTGGGTTCTTAGCTCGGTCTGGGAAGCCTTGGCTTCCCTTGGTCAATTCCAAGCTCTATAATTCTGTCTCCAACTTCATTTCTTGGCTGATACTGCTTCGGTCATATAAGACTGTTGTAAATTTTGTATCTTTTTTCCATTGTTATTTGTTTAAATTCCCGATACCCAAAAGCAGTCTCCAGTCTCCACAAAACACTGAAAGTGCTTGAATACTCTTACTCGCTTACAGCCATGAAATCCAAGAGTTGGGAGCAGTGGAAGAAATATTTTGAAAGCGGAAATTGTAGTATCTACGAAATTATTCACCATGCAATAAGAGTGGCAGCTTTGGACGACCCAAAGGAGTTCAAGCTCCGCAGAGAGCAGATTGTTGAGAAACTCTACTCGTGCCAATTCACTGGGTGTTTCTGTGCTGATCAAACAGAGCTAGGTGTTCAAAGGACCATCACTGAAGTCTCCAAGGATTGCAAAAATGGATGTGCTAGGACTAGGCTTGATGGGAATGCTGTTGATTCAGAAATTCCTGGAGGAAGAGGGAGTAAGGTTGGAGAACATGGACAGATAATGGGTTTGAATGAAATCAACAAGAACAGAAACAACGAAGCTGAGGCATTAGCAGATAAGATTGATGACGATTATGAGAATATTCGTCATGTTATTGAGATTAAGGAGGAACTTGAGAACAGTGAAGAACAGGTCAGTCCCATTTGATGCTTCAACTAAATTTGAATTTATAGTGATCATAAATTGTAATGAGTTGAAACTATATAGTTGGATGTCCAGTGTAAAAGCAAAAGGCAGGTATATCACACATTTCGGATGCACATCGATAATTTTTTCTGCTTCTCCCTTCTTACTTGTATGTGCTTCAATTTATTTTGATAGACGGAGAAACAAATATATGAGGCATTAAGGAGGCTGCAATTGATGGTTCTCTCTGTTGAAGTTCTGGAGGTATATATTAATGGATAAATTTTGATTTATTAGACTCATATAGGTATCTTCATTCCTCCCCAAGGCATTAAAATTTACTTATTAGTTTCTGTTCAAGATTGTTGACTATGCATCCAAGCTTTGATCATTAAACTCTTCAGTCATTCATGCAAATGAAACTTAATACACATCATTTTTAATTGAATTCAGTTTATTTCATTTTCATATATATCGCAGGCAGACAGTTTTGGTGGCTGTTTCCAAATTCATGCAAGATTAACTTTTGAAAAATGATATCACCTCAGATTTTTACAAACATATTCGATAACACCTTATAATATCTCAAGCATTCCTTTATGTTGAAAAATTTCATCTGCATGGAGGATTTAATTAATCTTGGCAATTGCTGTATATAAAGTATTTGAATTTGTGTATATTTCTCATAGTTTGTCTTCTTCAGGTTACAAAGATAGGAACGACAATAATTGATCTTCAGCAGCACTGGTCGAGGCAGATTAATCAATTAGCAAAGAGTATTGCCAAGTATGAATCCTTTGCCTTAGTTTGGACTTTAAAGTTAGGATATCCGATATCGTTCACATATGCATTAGTATCAAGTATGACTGTAATCTATCCATTATTAATGACCATAACATATTGCATGTTTATACTCGTCTACTGGATTCGTACAATGCTGCTACCTTTCGAGCCAAGTAGTATTGTGATACTCTTGTAATCTTGATTATGCATGTTCCCCCTCTTTGCAAGAAGACAACTATAATAAGAGTTAGATCGCTGAGTGCATGAAAGGCAGCATATAATCTTGAGGAGCTGTTGCTGGTCTGGGGTTACAGTGGCATCTTTTGTTAGCATTCTAAAAAATGTAGAGTTTTCATCCATTTAGATAGTATAAGCGGGATTTCCCTATAAGCAAATATAGTTTGTTAAACCTGTGCTGAAACTACTTGCTACTTGCAATTAATTATATTGATTGACTACAGGAAAGGGATACACGTAACAAGATTGAATCAATAAATTTGAACTAGCTCGAAAGGGTAGCTCAAGTTCATAGATCCCTTGCCCCATTAAACACGTCTTGAGCTACTTTCCTTATTGAATACAGTGTAATTTCTAAATTACTTACCGCAGTGAGTGGAAGAAAATGGTAGAGGAGTCGGTTGAAACAGCAGCAGAAACTGCAGGTAATTAATGAGATTAGTACTTTAGATGCAATGAGTTCTAATACTCATCTTATCATAGTTTTTAATCAGACAGGAACAAGAAGCGGACATTAACTAACAATTTCTTACGCAGAACGGTCTAAAAACCTTGAGCCTGACACTAATGTTCTTGAAGAGTGGCGGGCCTTGCCTTCTCCTTCGATGGCTGAAGTTCTCTTTGTTTCTCAACCTCTAATGGCGTTTACCGAGGTTTAAATTAATCCTTACTTGTTATTTGAGGCTTCATATCTTGTATGATCATTTTTTGATTGCTTCAACTGAATGTCTTTCTTTTTTGCCTGGGTGAAGGAGTTTTTTGATGGCGTCAATGTTGATGATGAAAGTGAGTCATAAATAATAATTAAGATCATTGTAGTATCTCTTGATTTAGATTTTCTCCGTTTTCCCCCTCTCTATATCTTCTTGAATTTCAACATCACTAAAATTATGTTATTCACTATGGAAAGTTGATCCTGGCAACGGCAATGAAATTGAAAAGATTCAAGAAAGCCAGAGAAATCCTCCAACGTCAACAGAAAACAAGACAGAACTGAAGTTGCAACTTAGTGAGGGAGTAGCATCCATCAGGCGCCAAATGACAAAGCAAGAATCCATTGAGAAATTAATTAATTCAAAGTATACTCGACCATCAAACAAAAGCTATGAACTTGGAAAGAATCGAGAAAACGAGAGATTTCCTCCAACACAAAACAAAAGAAAACTGGAGTTGCAACTTATCGAGGAGGCATCACCCATCAGCACCTACAAGCGCCAAAAAGGAAGGCAAGAATCCATTGAGAAAAAATCAAGCCACTCAGCCAATTCCAGACCTCCAAAGAGTGAATATGCTTCAGATAGTTGTCGAAAACCAAGAGTAGTACTGAAGCAAGAGGCTGAAAATGACAAGAAGCACAAGAACCCAGCTCGTCAAATCCCAAAGGCAGGTCCAGAAAATGTAAGTACGAGAAGTATGTTGTTTAAATTCAAGTTTCCAACTTTAATTTTTAATTATTCATCTAAGTTATACCATTTGTTTCCGTAGTCACGTAATAGTTCATCTGATGAAACTGCAATGGAAGAAAAACTTGAAACCTCGAAGAAAAAACTTCATGCAGGATACGAAGCACATAAGAGGGGTTTGTGCCTCTTGATCTCTCTCTGGGTTTTTGTTTTCTAGATTTGTTAAAATATTTCCATGTTTTGGGCCAACATAGCTTCAAACTCTAAGTGCAACTAGATTTGTATTTAAACAGCTAGAAGGGACATCCAGCATTTGGAGTTCTGTGACGTTCCCAAACAAGCGTCTAGGCGCAGAAGCTTACGGTCCAATTACTTTAGGAACCAAAGTTGGAGATGGCAAAAGGGATTAAACTAGTTGCTATTGCTCATATACGTGGTCTGGAAGTTTTGCGCCAAAATTGGATATGGAGGCGCTTTATCTTGTTACTGTTGATGAAGACTGTTTACATTTGACATTTACTATATCTGAGGCGCATATTTAAGACTTCATTGAAGTTGCCTCATGGGATATTAGTTATTTGCAAACTCTGTTCATGAAATAATTATTTAGTTCTCGTAGTTGAAAATGATAATTTTTTAGAGCATTATTAACCTGATTTCTCATAGTAAAGCATTACATATAACAAAGTGATGAAGCAATTATGTGGGTACGTGTTATTGGCAGAGATGACAGTGAGAGCATATATAGTGAAGGGGATGGTAAGAATGAAAATATATAGTGGTGCTTAATAACGAAGTTCATAGTAGCCATTGCTAATAATTAGTTTGAGAATTCCTATTTAGTTGAACATTTTATTTATTTTTTACTATAGAGAACTTGGTTTATTTAAACTTGAAACTTGAAACTTACTTTTTTTGTACTAAAAAATAAATATTGCTCATAATATATAAATGTTGATTTAGGAAAACCATAGTTTCACGAAGTTTGATTGCATAATTATATTGATTTGAGGTAGGTCAGGTTTTGGGTTCCTCTTTTTTGGAAATGGATCCGATTAATAATATGGTCAGTCATGTTTGTTAAATCGTAACCATTTATTTATTTTTGAACGATTATAATTATTATTTTTATTTATATATAAATATAATTAAATTTTAGTTATATATAAACGAAATAAATATGTATTATAATCATTTAAAATTGAATAGACAATCACGATACTAACATGATCGATCATGTTACATTCCTAACATTAACATCATACTATTCATTTCACTTTTAAAATATATATTTATTTTATTTATATATAAATAAAATTTAATTATATTTATATATAAATATAAAATTATTTATCATAACCTTTTAAAAATAAATAAATAATCATACTTTTATTAATATAATTCAATCATTATTTATTAACCTGATTAGTGATTGGATCTATTTTCATCAAATATGGTGTCTTTTGCCTGGATCATAGGAGTGGGAGTGCATGAGCAACCAAATACTCATGAGTATGTTTTTATTTTTTAAAATTTATTTTGTTTTTAATTAATGTTTTTATTTTTATTTTAAAAATAATTTGAAAAATAAAACAAAAAAGTTAAAAAATCTTTTATTTATTTTTATTTTTTCAATTATTTTAATTTATTTTTTAAAATAAAAAATATGAAAAAACTTAAATCAATTAAAAAATAAAAAACCTTATGTATTGATAGATATTTTAGAATAGCGTAGAATTTCCCTTGCTTTAAAGTAGGTGTGGGAAGGAGGTTGATGCACACGTGGCAGGCTTTAAAGTGGGTCATATTGATATTAATAGGGTGCATCAACCTCCATTCATCTGTGTGTGTTAAACTGGGTGGGACCCTTGGGACGAGGAATCAAATGCAGAATAAGAGCATGACTTGAACAGTGCTCCCCTGGATGTTATGGGCGAGCAATGGGAGAAGACAAGTTAGGTTTGGTGTAAATAGGAGTAAATACCTTTGAAACAGACATAACCCCCTTTGTAATATTATTTAGCATGTTCATTGAACTGACAAGCTGTGGGTGGGGAAGAACAGATCCACGTGGCTTTCTTGGTAGTACTGACAATGAAGCTTTCACTGTTCCGATTCTCCTCCCAATCGATATATATATATATATATATGTGGCTGAATTATTCAATACCACAACCATTAACCATTAACCAAGGGGTAATTAAAGAAATTATAAATTATTTTTTGAAGTTATCCAAATTAAATAGGAAGGTGATAGAAGATTTCCAAGAAGTAAAGAAAACTCTTTCATTCTTTGAATAATTATAATATAGTGATAAGATTAAGTCAACTAAAGAATACGGACGGGCAAAGAGGCAGAACTCATTAATTGGAAATGCCTTATCTTTTACTTAGTCAACTAGGATAGTATTTGTATTTTGTACCAACAGCTTCCAACCCAAGGCACGGGAAGGCCTTTAAACGAACATATCCTATATATATTAATCTTGCACGAATTATCCAAACCATTTATTTTAACTACATCAATCATGGTTCCCTTACAATTAGTCACGTATTATTATTTAGTGATTCAATTTTAAAAAAAATAGTTTATAATTTTATTTATGTGTATTCTGAAATCAAGTCAAATCAAAGCATCCACCATCTTCAACACTGTACGAAAATATAAGATAAACTTATTTCTGTCACTCCACAAATATTTCACTATTTTAAAATGATGCTCAAAATAATATGAAATAAAATAATAAAATATGGGACTTTAGGAAAACAATTGACTTCTCAAACAAATAAAATCGAGTTAGTTAAATAAATTTTTTTTTCTTTTCCTATGTTATACACACGTTTTTCTTTACGATATTGATTTTTCAAAATAAAAAACCAGCCGCCACTTAATTTTCAAGATAAGAATGAATATATTAGAAAATTAAATTCTCACACTGTAACTAAATTTGGTAATCATCATATTGTATATATGGATTTTAAGAAGAAAAAAAGAATTTTTATAATATTTTTAAAAGTAGTAT
>JASKGM010000013.1:8972553-8992593 GCA_034509205.1 Ceratonia siliqua | reverse complement strand
AAATATTAATTTTTTTAAATGACCTCAAAATCGATATCGAAAGGTGCAGCATTTACCTTTCATTTTTCCAAATAAATAGGACTTTTCGTTGTAGTGCCGAAGCTTGTTCCCAGAAGGATGACCGGATGAGTTCCACTGGAGAAGATAACCTCCTTTGGGCTGCTGCCCCTACTCGAAAAAACGGTTAAAACTTAAAATAATAAACAAGCTACATTATTGTTTAGGGAGACAAATAATTAAATTACGGACAAATTTTATTTATAATTTAATCATTTTAACTTGTAGAAATTTCCGAATAAAAGTAATATTAATTTTAAACTACTAACACATAAATTTTGATAAATCAAGTAAAGAGTTAATAGTTCACGTTAAATCAGTTTTAATATTTAAAATTAATGTAACTTGATATCATGGGTTTTGATTCTTAAAAAAATGATTATTTTAAATTAATGATTAATAAAGAGAGAGTAAGAATAGGGAATTGGGAGTCCCATCCATAACCACCCTTATTAAGAAAAATCCCAACTCAGAACAATTCGCCGAGTCCAGACGCACCAAACTCGGCGCCCACAATTGCGTCTTCTTCCCTTCCCTTTACTTTATAAGAAAATAAAAATTATTAATGAAAAAGGAGCGCACCAACTGTGTCTCTCTACGTTGTGTCTCATCGTGGTGGTGCTGGTGGCCCATCAAGTCAAAACATTGAAAAAAACTCCAGAGTGTTTTGAGGGGGTGGTAAATTTTCTGGCTTTCTCGCAGGCGCAGCCCCCGGTATTGAAACACCAACATAGTCATTGATACAAGAGGAGAGGAGGAGATCCATAGATAGATAGACAGATAAATATAGTTTAATATAATCTCCTGTATTTTTGTTCATTTTGGGTACCCCCAACCCCATCTCCCCCGAAACACCGCTCTTCTCTCTTTCTCTATTATTTTTTCTCCAGAAAGCCAGACAAAGTCTTTCTTCCTAACTCACAATCTCATAACACAACCACGCTTCATCTTCTTCTTCCACTCTTCCTTTCTTATTTCACTTCTTACCCTTTCCTCCCATCTCAGCTATCTCCATTTACCTCCTCAATATTACCCGTTATCTCATTAACATTTTCAGGTCAAAAACGCGTATAAATTTCAAAACTTTAACCATCCTTGGCTGATCACCGGCCTCCAAATTTTACCAAATAATCTGTGGATGACGTCGGTTTTCTGTCAAGATCAGACAACAATCTAATACTCTTGATTATTGGATAGTGCCAAAACCGGTTTGAGTTTGTTATTTGACATTGAGGTGCTATCCGTATCCCTTGAAAATTGAATTTCTGGGTCTTCATGCTATCTCTATTACATAAAAGTCCATTTTTGAATTGTCGGTGATTACTGGCATTAGATTTTTCGATCTAGCTTTTTCGGGATTGATCCAGCGTGGTTTTTGTGTTATGACCATGAAGTCTGGGTCACTAGATTACTGGAGGAATTACTTTCGAACTGCAAATTCTGATATATTTGATATAATTGACCATGCGATCATGGTGGCTGTTTCGGATTGTCCAAAGGAGTTTAGATTGCGAAGAGATGGAATTGCAGAACGTTTGTTTTCTTGTAGATTGACTCGTTGTTTGGGGTGTGACCGAGTCGAGTTGGCTGTGTCTGGTGATGATGAGGAAGATAGAGGTTGTAAGAGTGGTTTTGGTCGAGATGGTGCCGAATTTGAAGCAGGTGCAAGTAAAGAGAGCAAGGTTAATAGTAGCAGAGACGATCATGGAGAGATGAAAAGGAACCAAGTTAGTAATTATAGCTATGGAGAAGCTGAGGCATTGACTGATGAGATTGAAGAAGAGTCTCAGATGGTTGCAGAGGTTTATAGGATCAGAGAGATTCTCCATAACAGCGAGGAAGAGGTATATCCTCTTTACTTTTGTTGAAATTCTCTGTTCATCCGTTTCCTTTTCTGGTTAATTTTCTGCATCAATTCTTGTTAATCTTTTTTCTTTTCTGACTTTACGAGGTGGGTAGTGATAATTTCAAAGAAACGTGTCTTTAGGGGACATTTTAGTTCTTCTATCCTTTGAATAACTTCTTTTTGGTCCTCTGGTCCCTGATTCATGGTGCTATGTTCCATGTTACAACAGTCTGATTCAGTGCTATTTGAGTCATTGAGGAGGCTCCAGCTGATGGCACTGACCGTCGATCTTCTTAAGGTTTGAATTAAATCATCCCTCAGTCACTCCAATGTCATGCTTTTTGGAACTTGCTTCTCCGTTGCCCTTTAAAGCAAGTCCTTTAATGGACTGAATTTAACTTCCCCAGGCTACTGAGATTGGAAAGGCTGTCAATCCTCTTCGAAAGCATGGATCAAAGGAGATTCGCCAACTTGCACGGACTCTTATCGAGTATGAATCAACTTGATTGTTCTATGGAAGAAAAAAATGAGCCTTTTTTTTCTTCTGCTACATGTTATTTTTGTGATTTTATCAATGCAAAATATTTCTTTGCTCTCTTGCCTAAATGCTATGAAGCTGCACTTTTTTATAAAGAAAAGAAGCTAGTATATAGTTTCTTTGATGCCAATCAGTGGTTTGCTATTCTTGTGTGATTTTGTTTATGAGCGTGAATGAAGGTCAGAGTACTCCATGAGTAATTGTTGCTTCTGTTGTGCTAACCTATCTGTTATTCACTGTCATTATATATTTTTCTAAAGATCAAAAGTCTATTATCATTTTGATTTAGTTTCGTGCACTAGTGGAGTTGGGGTATCTGTTTTATTTGCTTAGTTGCATAATGGATGACAAACTGTACATTTTAAACATAGTTTTGAATTGCAGTGGCTGGAAAGAAATGGTAGATGAGTGGGTCAAGGCTACATCAGATATTGCAGGTATAAAATTTTTCTCTACCTTTATAAGGTAACCATCAAGATAATCTTGCTACTCTTTTGTCCATATATAAAATTAATTGATGTTTCAAAATGGACTTTTATTTAATGATTTGTAGCTTCGGAAGGTACCCCAGTTTCAGTAGATCCATCTGTTGTTGATGAAGAGGAAGGGCTTCCATCACCTCCTATGGATGAAGGGGCCTTCTTTGCAGCTCAAACTGCTTCAATGGAACTCTCACAGGTATTCAACTATCCTTTTCCCCCCTTCTTCTACTTACTTGAATGCAGGGTTTTATAGTTAAAAACTGACCTCACTTCTCTCGGTTGGATGTCACATATCTGGATTGTGCCCAGTTCTTTGATGGCATGGATGATGATGGAAGTGAGTTGAATTTGGATTAGTTTTTTCTCTTGGGTTCTTTATTTAAATTCCCCACTTCTTAGATAAATAATTATGAATGGGGATGTTGTTTCAGATCCTCGACAGAGTGGGGAACTCATGAAGACCCGTGAAAATGGCCGAAAACCATCTCTGGACAGTCAAAACATAGCAAAGAGGAGACCACAGGCTTCCAATGAGGCCAATGTCATTGGCAAGGACAGTAACAGTCAGCAAGCAAAGAAAAATGAGGTTGCTGTGAGGCCTAATAAACCAGTCATTGCTGATTCCGGCCCTGGCAGACCACCAAAATCAAGCACGCAGCAAAAGAGCAACATGGTGAAAAAGACTCAGCAAAAAGTAGATAAGAGTGCTATCCCAAAGAGGCCTCTCGTTGGTCAGCAAGATGTAAGGAAGAATCTCTCTATGCTCCAATTTTTTAGATTTGAATTTTGTCTAACCTTCTTTTATTGCCCGTCAGAAATTCAAGTGCTCGGACGATGCTGCTGTCCAAGTGAAGCTAGAAGCCACTAAGAGGAAACTTCAGGAGTGTTATCAACAAGCTGAAAATGGTTTGTCATTTCTCCTCTGAAATCAATGTCTTCTTCTTTTTGTCTAACTTTAGATATCAAGAGTTCAAATATTCCACTTATTTGGCTTACAAACCTCCAGAATTTATAGCTTACTTCTTGAGTGTTAACTATATCTTGGCAACACTAAATTATAACATATAATATGAGTTGTCTGCTGCATCACATGCTTCTCAGTTCTGAACTGCATTGTTGAAAGTGCTAACTGCTAGGTCATTTTTATTTGCAGCCAAGAGGCAGCGGACGATACAGGTTATGGAGCTGCATGATCTCCCAAAGCAAGGCATTGGACACCGAAATCCATATGCCAAACCCGGGAACTTTAACAGACTTGGGGCTCATGGACGAAGATAGAGCAAGACCTGCAGTTTTTGTAGAAGTTTTAAGCATAAAGCGTCTCCCCTTTTCCAATGCGGTGGCCATCCTGTGGCTTGAAGCTTGGTCCGTTTGTCCGTCAAAAGTAACAAATCCATTCACCATTCTTGGACAAATTATTCTGATTGAGAGGAAAGTAAACTCCAAGACATTTTGTTTCTTTCCTAAGTTAAAAGACATCGAGGATATAGAAATTTTATTCATCGTCATCCAAGATTCGCGGAGGGTCCTAAGTCCTAACATGGTTCTAAAATGATTGTCTATATGAATATCTCATTGCTTCCACAGCCTTGTGTTTGATCATTTAACTAGGAACGTTTTTTTCCTTTGTCCTATAGCCGTATATTGACTTGGTCTCCCTTGGAAAGCACATGTCATAAACTCAATGATTGTGTATGAAGCTTTCATGTTTATATAAACAAGTTTCAGCCACCAATTGCATTGAATGGTTACTTTTACATTGTTCTCTAATGCAGTAATACGATGTACCACTGGCAAGAGCTACAAAATACTGTACGTATGTTAAAGTAGTGGTATGTTGACAAAAGTAAATTTAATATGTTATTTGGACAAGCTGTTAGTGTAAAGCAAAAGCAATTGTAGGCGTTAGAGTAGGGAAGGGCTAAGAAAAGGTTTTGAATCTATTGTATAAGAATAATATAAAATGGACCATAATTTGGAAGTAGGCATCTAAATGGAATATCTAAAAACTCAGGCTCAGCTTCGTATTTTGCGTGGTTTCATAAATATGAGGACTACTTTTCAATCTTTTTTCTCTATTGGGGTTTGGTAGAACCTTGGGACAGGAATGGCCTTTGGTGGATGGCTTTGGACAATTCAGGAGTCAGTCTGAAATGAAATAGTCCTCTCTCCACAAACACCACATTATTAAACGAATGCACAATCAGAGGCCACGTGTAAAAGTTGCCGGGTTTTTTGTTTTTGTTTGTCGGCTTTTCTTTTCTTTTCTTTTCAATTGATATTATTTATAAATTACATATAAATTGTGAAATGTTTGGTTTTAAATTTAGTACAAAAAATTAAAATAATATCACTTAAACATAAATGCGGTACTGAGTTTATAAATAAAATATATAATTAGTGGCTTTACATTCCGCAGCGTAGTCGGGTCACTAACTCACAAAAATACTATAATAGTGGTCCATTTTGAGCACAAAACTAATTTATTCCACATAAATGCTCCAAATTTATACCATTTGATGACAATTCATCATATAGTTAGAATCATTGTCTTCGTTTTTCTTTTCTTTTTTAAATAAAAATATTATTTAAAAATCCAAGATATCGTGCCCCATTCATGTCCATGTTCCCCTGTAAAATTTGAAAGCCGCATATATTTGGAGGGCATCACAATTTTTGCAATTTGTTGCTTTTGGTCTTCCCTTCCCACTCACATTGTCTGTAAAGTTGAGCTTAATTCAAAAAGTCCTTCTCTTCCCATTTCCTAATCCTAAGGTGGGGATTACAGAAGAAATAATAGAAAGATAAGTCACTTTCCATTCCATTCCAATTCCAATTCCGATGTGTTTGGTGAAGAAAATAAAATAAATCAAAATTTAAATTAAAATGAGGATAATTAAGGGAGGTGGAAATGGAATATGATCTTATCCTTTAACCACTAACCAAAATAATAAATAATGGTTGTTGTTACTTGTTATAGCAGTGAGCAGAATCCAAGCGTGCATTTGGAGAAATTTGGGTCACACAAGCAATGTCAAAAGCAGCAGAATACATTCTATGTATAAGCTACCATTCCACCTAAAAGTTGTTCCTTTTTTCTCTTCCTTTCTATTTTGGATACACTTGTAGGTCAAACTCTCAGAAGGTGCAAGCAATAAGGCATTGCCACCTAATCAATTAGCCTTCCATCAGTAACACTTATAATCCAACTCAATAAACATATATATATGTTTGATATATTTTTCTAGTGTCACCTACTTTTGCATTAGTTTGGTTTATCTATTTTTGATACATTAGATGTATTTATTAAAAGCAGGTTCAGATTATTGGACACTACTCTTTCAAATTGATGGTTTTCACAGCAAATCAGACATAACTGCTTCAGATGCTGCCTATATGTTTGTTGTTGAAGTTCTTTCATCATCTGAAAAATGTAACACAGATATAACTGTAAATAACGGGATTTGGATTTTCTCCATTCTCAGGTAATTACATAAATCTGGTTATTCTAGTCCTCCTTATTAGCCATACGATCCTTATCTTATCCATGGTTAGGCCACTGAGAAGGAAAATTAATTTCAAAGAACCCAACTAAAACAAATCTAAAGTAAAAGAATATGTAAGAGAATGAAATCCAATATCTATTTGACTTATGGAAAGTAGGGAGGGGGGCCCTAACCCTCCACTTAATATAACTTTGCCGACAAGAGGTGGCACTTGCTGCTCCTGGGGTTGGGGGCCAAAGCCCATAATCCTCCTCGCTTTATTTGCATGGGATAGACACTTGTCTACTCACTTCTCCAAAAACGAAATTCTTGTCTACTATAATGCCAAGTGATTTCTAACCATTAAAAAAAAAGCCAAAGATCAGGGTATGAAAATTCCACATGAAATATTTTACCACTTTTTTTGGGACAAGTGATAATGGATGCAATGAATTTGAAGAAAAATAATTAAACCCTAGTCTCACTATAAGTAATTTTCTCCTGACTTATAAGATATATAAGGAAAAGGGGAAATTTTCTCCTTTTGGGACCACCAATATTTTGGGTCGGATTCTGTACGTCTCCCAAATTCCACCTCCCAAATTAGTGACGCAATCTCTTTTTAAAGATAAAATTTTTTTTTATGTAATAAATTATTGTTATAGCTGTCAATAAGTTTGACAGTTTCAACATATTTATGAGTTTTGTTTTTTGGTTTACTTATGATAATATGTTATATAAATTGACGACAACCCATTCTCGTTCCTAGATGCAGAGGTTGGCGGTTAGGAACGCGGGAGACAAGAGGGACCTCCCAGACCCAGACGCCCACTCTTTTCTGATGGCTACTCACACTGACAACATCCACTTCGGGAGGAGACTACTAATCTGATTCACACGATGATTGATAACGAGAATATATGCACCACTCTGCCAGTAAGATGAAGTTAAGGGTAGGGGAAACAAAGGATTCTCTAAATCAACAACACAGGATACCAAATTCCAAGCTAGGCATTTCAAGGATCCAAATTATAAAAGGCCATGCACAAGAATAACACAATATCACAGAAAACATGATCCAATGTACGAGATAGAAATAACAAACAAAGCCAATATGGGACAAACAGATAGGTAGCATGACTACTTTCAAACATTTTACCCAAACTCCACTACAATTAAACCTCTATTGCCCGCAATATCATATAACTTGGCGAAAGAAAATCGCCATCTTCGTTCTCCAAATCAGCTTCACTCATCGGCTTCCCTCAAACCAAACTAATTACATTCTTCATGTAGAAGGAGAATAGACATACTTACGCATCATATAGCATAATGCAATAAGTAGGAGAACATCAGCCTAGTACTTTATTTAGGTCCCTTCACATCTGCTCCATTTCTTCCTCTCCCTCCTCATCTTCGTAATCCCCTTCCTCCTCTGCAGTGGCATCCTGGTACTGCTGGTATTCAGACACAAGATCATTCATATTGCTCTCTGCTTCTGTGAATTCCATTTCATCCATACCTTCCCCTGTGTACCAGTGCAAGAAAGCCTTCCTCCTAAACATGGCGGTAAATTGTTCACTCACTCTCCTGAACATTTCCTGAATGGAGGTTGAATTCCCAATAAAGGTGGATGCCATAGAAAGCCCCTTAGGCGGAATGTCACAGACACTTGACTTCACGTTATTCGGGATCCACTCAACAAAGTAGGAAGAGTTCTTGTTTTGGACATTAATCATTTGCTCATCCACTTCCTTGGTGCTCATCTTACCCCTGAACATGGCTGATGCAGTAAGGTAGCGGCCATGCCTAGGATCAGCAGCACACATCATGTTTTTAGCATCCCACATTTGTTGGGTCAGCTCTGGAACTGTTAAAGCACGGTACTGCTGGGACCCACGGGAGGTCAGAGGGGCAAAGCCAACCATGAAGAAGTGAAGACGTGGGAAGGGGATGAGATTTACAGCAAGTTTCCTGAGGTCAGAGTTGAGTTGGCCAGGGAATCGAAGGCAGCAAGTGACCCCACTCATGGTTGCTGAGATCAGATGGTTCAAATCACCAACTGCAACGAACCATAACACATTTTGAGCCATTACAAACAACCAATGAGGGACCCAACAGTAGACCCAATGCAGTCCAGAACTAAAATAGTAAGGCAGAATAATGATTACTAGCAGAAACATAAATTCCTGAACTATATGAATGAGACAATATAAGAGCCATAACAATCCAATTGATGGATAATTAAATAACACCACTAAAGTTCTGAATTACAGTCCAGAAATTAAAGTTCTAAATCACAATCCAGACCATAAATTTCATTATTGATTTACTACATTATTGACCATATGCAACAAAAATATAATGATCCCTAGGGATGTAAAATCTACAGCGCAAATTGAGGAGATAAATCAAGTGAACACAGGACTGCATAAATTAATAAAACGTCAAATAGACATGGCCTACTTAGGAAAAGCTAAAAATTCGGTACTTACAGCTAGGAGTTGTCAATTTAAGAGTCCTGAAGCAAATATCATATAGAGCTTCATTATCCAGCACCATACACTCATCTGCATTTTCAACCAATTGATGAACAGAAAGAGTGGCATTGTATGGCTCAACAACTGTATCTGACACCTTAGGTGAAGGGAACACAGAGAATGTGAGCATCATTCTATCAGGGTACTCCTCCCGGATCTTAGAAATCAGCAGGGTACCCATTCCAGAGCCAGTTCCACCACCCAGGGAATGGCAAACCTGAAATCCTGCAAAAGGGGAGAAAATTTAAGGAAGGGCGCACTCAAACAATCCACTTATATTCACAAAACTACAAGTACTTCCAAAATAGTTTACAGGAACTGCCTATACACTCCCCTTTTTACTGTCCAACCTAAGCTTTCCAACATTTGGATAAAATAACCATGCATAGAAGACTGAAAAAGTTTCAGAGCCAATTTAGCATGTAAAGAATCAATCATTGTCCTCAATTGAGAGAAACAAAGGATTACTCCATATTCTTGGCCGTCTCGAGGAGAAACCTTTACAATTCGTTATATTAAGTGCATTTCGGACATCCATAGTTCTTTATTATAATAATTAATGACATGGAAAGTACATTACAGATTCAATATAATTTGAAGCATAATTTCACTCTAAGTAGTTTAATTAGCATTTTGAAATCTTAAAATTCAGTATTTTAGAAACAAGTCTCAATCATGCAAAATTAAAGGAAGAGATATGCACTGACATGTTTATTTAGGATGATTGACGATGGCATACAATACTGATTGTTAAGAGGTCATGAAACTATAAACAGATGGTACCTTGAAGGCAGTCGCAGTTCTCAGCCTCCTTCCTAACAACATCAAGCACAGCGTCTATAAGCTCTGCACCCTCCGTGTAATGGCCTTTTGCCCAGTTGTTTCCAGCACCAGATTGTCCAAACACAAAGTTATCAGGACGGAAGATCTGGCCATAAGGACCAGTGCGTACACTGTCCATAGTACCAGGCTCCAGATCCATAAGGACTGCACGCGGAACAAACCTTCCACAAGAAGCTTCGTTATAGTAGACATTGACGCGCTCCAGCTGCAGATCTGAATTTCCAATGTACCTTCCAGTTGGATCTATGCCATGCTCATCGCAAACAACCTCCCAGAATTTGGAACCAATCTGGTTACCACACTGTCCACCCTGAACATGAAGGATCTCTCTCATTTTCCCTGTAATCAAATTACAGATTATAGAATATAATATCCATAAATAATACACTGAGAGTTGAGCCCAAAATTTCGATCTAACCAACAAATTGAAAGTCCAAAGAAGATCTAACACGTGTAGTCCTAACAAAGAATAATGCGACCGAGATATTACAAAATTCACTAGAACAACTGTAGTTACTGTACAATTTACTATACTACTTCGATATTAACGCTGGATACATGAAACCGGAAATGGAGACAAAGAATAACGCAATGTCACGATCTGTAGTAATTAAGCAACACAGCAAATTCAACGGAGACAACTAGAACTTTATAAGAGCTGACTCTGTATCCGAATCATACATGAATTATAGCACCTAAAGTTAGAAAACCTGAGCATCCATGTATAATCTAACCTAAATTCAAGTCCATCACTACTGGGAAAGATAAAATCGCGGAATGAAGAGATTACGTTCAGAACAGAAGAAATGTGATGCAAAGAAGTGAGCTTGGAAACGAAACTGAAGCAGATTTACGAACTATGAGATAAATGCAATGGAAACGACCAATCCTAAAGAGAGAGATACCTGTGGCGGTGAAGAACAGATGGAGAGGCTGCGAACTCGGAGAGAGAGAGAGAGAGAGAGAGAGAGGAACAGGGATGAGTGAGAGAGATATTTCTGAGGGCGGAGTGACCTAGCAAGATTTATATATTGGAGAGTGAGAGAGCGAGGGTGTGAGTGCGAGTGGATCTACGGTCTTCGTTATTTCCCTCCCTTTTTAACTGAGAATCATTGGACACCGTCCGATGGGACTTAGGAACGATGGAGATGGAGATCATTTTTGGTTCTATCAGGGAGGTTTGTAATTTAAATTGGATTGATTGATACTTAATGACAAATATGCCCTTAAATGAAAAGACCGAATGGTCCTTTGACTTGAAGTCATTGCTGAGATATGAATTTTCAGGACGAAGGATGTTTGGACGTCGTCACTGACTCCCTGGTAAAAGTGTCAGTGAATCCCTGACCTTCCATGCCGGAATTTTTTTTTAAAAAAAATTGTTTATATAATTAAAATGAACTTTGAAACATGAAAAATGAAATAATTAGCATAATGATATGGGAAGATTGCGATGTGGTAGTTAGATAATGCATTCATTTTATTTCAACATTTTTAAATAGGGGTGGATTTATATCATTATATCAATAATAAGTTTTAATGCAACTAGCTTGTTATTATGAGTTAATTATTATTTAATATTTTTTAAAAACCTTTAATAAAATAGAATCTCATGAGTCACTCGTAATATTTAACCTATTCATTTATGAGTTTATAACGGAAGTTGAATTCATACAATAATGGAAGTGTTTGGTATCATGGTATCAAAATATTATGATATAAGATTAAAAGATAACATATTAAATAGTTATATAAAATATCAAGAGGAAGATATGATATGTGTTTGGATCGGAGAGAATTAAGAATTAAGGATGAAGGATGAAGGAGATGTATTGTGAAAAGGCGTTTTGAAGGTGAGTACCTAACAAAGATTGAGAATCCAGCAGCGCAATATTGGCTTTATGAAGCTGGGGTGGCATCTATATATTGTTGATTAATCACTATTATTATGGTTTTGGCGGCCCAACCAATTATTTCTGAGGGCTATTTGAAAATGGGAAGCCGCCTAATTTGGTTGACTTGTGTGGTTCTTAAGAGAATGATAGAATGCGTGAATCCAAAATCAACTTTGTTGTAGGTCTCGTGTCCTATCATGCATATCCCAGCCACATACTCTGATTAAGACAACTCATTTTTCGTTTCTCACTGCTTATGCTTCTCTGTCGGCATTTCCAAGCAAATATCATTGAGTTTTCACTACAAACACTAATCATATACATGTTATTGAGTCCCAACAACTTGGTCTTCATTACTATATTTTATGCCAATTATACGTAATGCATCTCTTCCAGTGGCAACCATATCTGAAGCCAGCTAGAGGCAACAAACAAACCCAAAGTAACATGCATCCATATTTTCCCCTTCAATTCCCCAAACAAATTTTTATTTAGGGGAACCATTAATTATTCACATCCATGATGTATCCTTCTAAATCTGTACTACTCTAACACGTGAGTCTTGACCACTTCCCACGGATAAAATGACAGAAACGCCAGATAGAGTCCACAGAGCGAACGTCATTACGTCAGGGGTATGGAAGTAATTCCAAGGGAATGGAAACATCTGGGCCCAGCATAATTGAGGACCAAATGGCAAATAACAAAAAGAAAAAGGACAGTGTGGAGATACCCATTTTATTATGCTGTGTAATTGTAATCCTTGGTATCATCAGCGTATCCGAATCAATCGAGGAAACGTGATTAAGCAGTGAATGAAAGAAGGCGTGCAAAACACGGTGGAGGTTATTGGCGGGGAAACGAAACGACCAGAGATGGCGCGTTTGAAAGAGCAAAGAAGGAGACAAGACAAGAGGGGTGTAAGAAACTGGAGCAGTGCACATGAGATACGGTGCATAGACATGTGACGCTCCTCGATGCCAGCCAATATCTAGGAGAGAAATTTATGTATATTTTTTATTTAGAAAAAACAATTAACTAAACTGTGGTTAGAAATGAAGTGGTGGGATCTAGATGTGGTTGAGGGGGAAGGTTAATCAAGGTATGGGAGGCAGCGGGTCCCTGTGGTGCAGCGATGCTTGCTTGCGTTGGGGTTTAAGCATCATGGTCTATCCATTTGCCCAACCACTAGTCATTAAATTATATGATCTACTATTTGTTTCCTCTAATTTTTCTTAACATTGATTATGTAATTGACAAAGTCTCTACACCTAATTCATGAACCTGCATAACTCTTTTTCTTGTTTTAATTAACTTCTGGGTCACATGTATTTTGATAAATGCCTTGTAGCACATCTTGTACAATTCGTGATCACAATTCCCATGTACTGGAGGATAAAAAACAGATTCAAAGGAAAAGAGAATTGAGAAGAACTCGTTCCTTTTTTATTCCCTTGTCAGGTTGTAATGTGAGGAAAGCAAAATGGTATCCAATGAATAATGATGGATTTGGTGGTTTTCTTGGTTTGCTATTTTTTGATTTTAAGATAACCAAATTGTGCATTGTCGTTTTGTCCGTGGCCCAACCCAAAATGGGGTTGGCATATGTAATATTAGGAGAATCCTATCCGACCCTGGCCGGGGACATTTTTCTATTTTTTTTCTTAATTTTTAAATTTTTTATTCTCTTTTTATTTACTTTTTCTTTTATTTTTTTAATAATTTTGTTCTAAATTTTTTTAAAATAAATTATAAAAAAATAAAAAATAACCCTGATGTTTAGGAATGGCCGTAATATTATATATCTTTTCGTTTATACATTCTACACTAATTAACAAGTATTTAGTTTAGGAATATTAGTTTAAGCGAATTTTTTTCAACTATGTTAGATAATTGTATTGTTAAAACCTCAAATTCCCACTTTCTCATAACATTATATTAGTTTATTGACAAAAAAAAAGTTAACAAGTATTGATATTTATTTAACTACATTACTTGAATTGTTTGTGTAAAGTTTATAGGGCACATTTTCATCAAATAATATTAAATAAATAATAAAGATTAAATAATTATATATATATATATAATAAATTTATTTGGATAATTAAGCTATCATCTCTTTAATTTAATTTTTTTATGTTTTTTTTATTTTTTAAAATTAATTAATTATTTTTTATATAATATATTTTTTAGAAATTCTTAAAATATTTTAAATTTTTTTATATTATTGATACTATTCATCCATAATTTTTTTTTACTTTTTATTTATAAGTTAAAAAATTTTTAAAAATAAAAATACATCTCAAAAAATTTTAAAAAAATACATAATATAAAATATATTTAATTAATTTTAAAAACTTAAAAAAATTAAAAAAACATAAAAATCAATTTACAAAAATTTCCTACCGCTCCTTGTTGCCAACACAATGAACCGTAGGGGAATAAAGGCCTTAAGACAAACGTATACACATGGGAAAAAAATATGTGCCTCTTTCTTTTTGTTTGGGCTCATTTCACCTGTCTCTTTCATACGGGGGGGATGATAATCAAGATATAAAGGAGTGGGCTTGATTTGCTTTATCCTAAATATGGGCTGTGTTACTATTATCTGTGGTGCAATCCAAGGCCTAACTAGGAGTATCTTTTCTCAATGATTTGGCCCGGATTTAAAGAATAAAAAACAAGAGAATTATCCCTTGCTATAATTTTGAATAAATAATTTAAATAAAATAATTTTTTTAAAAAATAAGTATTTAATATTTTGATATAGTTATACAGAAATAATTTTATTGAATAAAATATATATTTTATATTTAGATACAAAAATATAAAAATATTTTTATATAGATAAAATTATTAAAAATGATATACAAAAATATTTTTTTATATTGTATTTGAATAAAAATATATTTTATTATATTTAAAAATTTATTAAAATTTAATTTTAAAATTTTAAAATATATTATTAAAAAATTTTATATTACAAATATCAATTTAAAATTTTTATTAAAATTGTGAAGAAAAAAAATTGTTCATCATCTCCCCCAATTCCACTCTCGCCCTCCCATTTGTCCCCCCCACCCATCTCCCCCTCCCATCTACTCTTCAACGACAGTGGCACTATGAACCCACTCTTCATTCCAATCTCTCCCACCTTGACTAATGCATATATGCCCGCCCTCCTTCCTCCACCATGTCGGTCCACCACCCACCTCTTTACCTCCTACGATGATGGTCAAGTGGGTCAAATATCTCTTGTTGACGGCATGATGTGCCAGATTGACGGTGAAGGAGTGGTTTTACATTTGGTGGTGATTGGTTTCAAATGATAAAGTTATTAGGATATTTTAGGTAATTTAGAATTTGTTCAGGGATAATAAAGTCATAAATTTGTCTATCTTTATTACATTTCATCTGCTTCTTTTTAAGCACCATTTTTTAGCTTATAAAATAAAGTTTTCTACTTTTTTATTTTATTTTAACAAAAATACTTTTAAAAAAAATCTGATCCAAACATCTCATTTAATCATAAGCATTTTTTTTATAAATAATTTGCTTTTCTCATAGAAAAAGCGAATCCAAATGCGCTTATAATCTAAGTTATCTAACTGGTTTGGTGAAAGGATTTTCAAAGGGGGAGAATATAATATTAGTTTAAAAAATATAAATTTAATATGTATAAATTTATAAATAATAAATATAAAAATTTTATTAGAGGTGACAAAATAAATTCAGCTTAATGAACTAGCTGGTACTAAACTAACAATTAGTATGGCTAGGCTGCCTAAATGATGAATTGAAAAAAATGAGCTTTTTGGACCGGTTTGATGTGGCCTGGTCTGATTGGCCTAGCAGGCCAACTAAAAAAAAAACACGACTATCTTATTAGATCTTCTGTAATATAACGGTATAAAAAATTTTGTATGAGAAAATTATTACTTAAATATAATGTTATTATGTAGTGCCTTCATATAAAAAAAAAATTGTTTATTCATAGGTTAATTATTATTTATTTATCAATAGGGCTAGTAGTTATTTTTTTAATATTACCATAAGAAAGTGTTCATATTAATAATTTGATTAATATTGGATCATATATATATATATAAAGCAAGTGGCAGGTCATGCATTTTCTTTCTTCTTTTTTCTTTATTTCTTCTCATTTTTATCTCATAATAGATTTTTAACAGTACCTATATATAATATATATATGATTAATATTAGAACAATTATTGCTGCTAAACATGAATGAGAAACAATATACGCATAATATAATGCACCCTACAGTTTTAGCAAACTCTTTATTCACTATTTTGTATAATGTAAATTATGTTTATTAAGTTTCTACTGATTTAAACTTTTACCAAATCACGAAATAATTCTTTACTCTTATGTATTGTATAATTATGCTTATTATTTTACACAATTATTAAAAAAATAGAAGAAACAAATCATCATTTCTCATAAACTAAAACCTTAGTTAAGATTAGTTATGTTAGATCCAAAATGTAGTATAAACAATTATGCAAGAATTTATTTTATAAAAATAAAATATAGATACTTTTATTCACGTATATTCAAAAATATTATATTTCAGATACTATGTTATATAATTTACCATCATTTTTGTTTAGAACTAGTTGATTTGATAGCATAATGGATTGACATAAAATTGGGTTAAACTAACAATATAACAACTGATATAGATTTAACCTAGTCTGACATAACCTTAGTATCATATCTAACCGGACGAGCTAAGCCAGAACAACCTATTTGACACCTTCAGATCTCACATTATTTTTATTTTTCTCCTAACATCAGTGAGAGTATGATGTTTTTTTTAAATATGAAAGGATATGATCCTTTGACCAGACTTGTTTCAGAAACAAAAAAAGAAAAAAAGACTTAAGCCAATGTGTCAAAAAAGAAATATGAGGAAAATGTTATGTAAAACCTGGTGCTTGGTCCAGAAAAATAAACGGGACTCAAATTTTGGGCGGGCCTGGGCTTGGGTTTCGATTAGACATGAGTTAACCATTCTACGAGTCTTGTTTCTTTTCTTTTTCCCCGAGAGTTTGGAATGGCCGACTGGGACTGGGGCTCTTCAATTCACCTGTTGAAAATTGAGACAGTGGGGTTTGCTTAATTCATGGAGTTTTGCTTAGAAGAAACCTTTGTTTAATTGAAAAGAGAAATAATCTAGTGCCTAACAAAATATCACCATGCTGGTGGTTATTCAACAACTGTACCCTACCCTCAACACAAAGCAATCATAACATCCTCTCTTTAATTAATGATCTAACCACACATGTGAAGTGTAATGTAAATTAGAATGATACCCCATTAGTTAATTATTATGTGAAAAATGTTAAGTAATCAGATCAAAGTATTGGATGTAATTAAATGACGTGAAACTAACGTAAAAGAATGGTGATTAACATCATGCCTACGTGGGATTGACATTGTTGGCTTCAGTTTCTAGTGGACATACCATTGGCTGCAAAAAAGGTTGACCTTAGCTACCTAGTAATTAACTTTTGTTAGCTATATAATGAATCTTATAAGAGTCGATGCACGTACATGTACACACTCAGAAGATTGCAAGATTAATGTACCATTGACCTTAAATTGATATTGTATGAATAATTGATGGTTTGTTTAAGCGGTGCATGTGATAAGGCTGCTTAATTCTTCAAACTAGCTATAACATCCACATATAAGCCAGAAAAATATCAAATGTAGGATATTGGTAATCAATTTTAATTTTTAATAGCACGAAACATTATCAGTTTGTGTAGGGTTTGAAAAATTAGTATATTGTCATTGTCTTGCCAGTTGCCACCTCCAAAACTTTGATTGACACAAAACCACTTATTGCTATTGCGTGCAAGACCTCCTCTCCTATCTAACTATCTGTTATAAATTTAGTGCAATTGGGCAATTCTCTAAGACTTTATATATCAAGCAGAAGTCTATGCTCCTATGCTGCTATGCTCAATAGACCTTCCACTAGCAAGTTAATTAACATATATAATTTGCAACAATGTGAATCTACGCAGATGAGGTAGGCACCTGGGAATTATGGGGTTGTGTTGTGAGAGTAGGTAGAGAAGAAGAGTTTATTCAAACTTGTAAATGGACCCTACCATGTGGGTGTGTGTTGAAGGTTGCTAAGTAAGGCTCCAAATATAACGTAAAAGGTTGCAATCCAATCCAAGTTTCAGCCTCATAATCCCATGCATTCAAAGACGTACAAAAATAAAGTAAAGAGAAAAACAAGATAAGGACTTTGGTTACTTTACAGGCACTAACATCATCACCATGTTCCAGAGCTGCTCAGCTTTGGGTCAACTTCTATCTCAATCCCTCACTTCTTCCACCCATTTTAATTACAAAAATTAATAGAATGCATCTAATTGATAAATGTTGATTCTAAAGCTAGCTTAGAATGGAAAAATTAAAGTAGAGATGGCATGCTGGGTTATCTATGAGGGATGAGGCTGAGCCATAATTAATAAAATTCACGGTGTATTGATATCCAGTGTTCAATCATTTCCCCCCCTGCCTTGCGACAAATACTGGGTGCAGTTCAGATCAAGTCCCACCAATTCATGTTTCAAGGAGGTGTGCTATCCTAAAATGGTTCTCACGATTATGCGTGACATATATCAAAAGTACTATTTAGGACAACTAATCATTTGCCATAAATATTAAAATGATGAAAGATTATAACCATTATTAATACTCTTTCATTTATGTATGACAATAATTCCTTATTTTTTGTAGTTTCATTGTAGCTAATTCAATTCATTTTCATCTAAAAATCTGTCTTCTCGTAAGTCGTATCTCAAAAATTGTGACCAAGCGTAAAAAATCAAAGGAGTGAGTAGTATTATCGTCAATTATGATAAGGAAAAAAGTTGAACGTTCTTGTTTAAGTGTAATTTATTTATTATTAAAATGATGACATGAAAAAGAGAACATAGTGCTGAAATAAAATAAAAAAAGAGTGTGTATATATGTATTTGCACACAAGAATTGAAAATATATGTAAGATGTGTACGTCCTTATAGTTATATTAATTGGGGATCTAAAAGATCGGCCATTTAGGAGAAGTGTTGGAGTTTGGTGGGGGCATGTGCTGTAAGTACAAAGTGAGACTTAATTAGAGGGTTAACAATAAGGGCGTTGAGTGTTGGGTACCATTTCCTCCCCAGAATGACCTTTTTAATAAATAATATGTATCTAACACAGGCTTAGCTAGCCATCATTTGAATGAGATGCCTTCACCTACAAGACGACGCGCTTCCAAATTCTATAGTGAGATTTGAGAAGCATATCAATCATGACCTTCCATCCATCCTGCAGGTCAGGTCAGGTCATTTTGATGCCAAAACACCAGCATGTGGGGTATGCCATAAAACAATATTGAACCCTAAGCCATTTCGATGCTCCTTGTCCTCCATTCTCCCAACTTATATTATTATTATTACTTCATTCCCTAATAAACAACTATATATACCCTACAGTAAATATATAATATTGTATTATGGTTGTTTGAATTATGTCGCATTTTTTATCTAAAAATATTAAGAAAAATTATGTGATGCAATCCAAACAGAAGTAATATCTGACTTATTTCCAAACAACTCTCATCCCTCCCTTTAAAACCAAATTACATATTACTTATTGCCTTCTATCATTAAATCCCACCTACAACTACAGCTTTTATAGTTGCTGTGCTTTCAATGCCTTTCACCATTCAAGCAACCCTACACAATAGGGAACCTTTCTATAACTACATTCATTGCAACTTCTTAACAAATAACCGTCTTATTTCTTTCTCAATCTTAATCCTCCGATGAAAATGAAATGACTAATCAACCATATAGCCCAGTCCACAAATTATAACTAGTTTTTCATTTTAATATATTTTATATTTATATCTATTTTTTTTAATTATATGGATAAAGTTAAACTATCAATTTTGAAGTTGGATAATTCAAAAATAAGGACAACTATCACAACTTTGAAGAAAAGGTAAATTTTTTTAAAAAAATAAATTATTTTTTTAATTTAATTTAATTAATTAATTTAATAATGATAAATTAATTATAAATTTAAAAATAATCAAAAAAATTAAAAAAATAAAAACTTTGAAGAAAAGGTAACTTTTTTAAAAAATATATAAAAATATCTTAAAAATTACTATAATTAAAAAATAAATAAATATTATAAAAAATAACAAAAAAAAAAAAAGAGAGAGATAGCTTAGTCCCCAAAAATAAACCAACATTTTGTCTTCTTCTTTGGATGCCAACACTGTTCGGTGTTTATTTTTGCATGCCTCTACC
>JASKGM010000013.1:8943578-8966716 GCA_034509205.1 Ceratonia siliqua | reverse complement strand
TCTGCTCCAACTTCAAAGACACTTCACTTTTCTATCTTTGTAATAATTTACCTTTTATCACTTGGAACCCGTATTGGTCTTTTTCTTTTCCTTTTTACTAATGCTTTTATTTTTCCACTCATTATTCTATTTAATCGCAAAATAAAACAAACCCAGTTGGTATAATTGTGCATAGATCCCTATTTGGCATCCAAATCCAACTTTATCTTTGAAATTAGAGATATCCTCACAGCCAAACACCAGCTCAGTTTATTCCCTATCTACAAACAACAAATCCCAGAGTGAAGAATCTCTCTCTCTCTCTCTCGCTCTCGCTCTCTCCTCATCCTTTCCTGATCTCAACTCCATCCCCGGCCCGCACAAATCATCCATCTTGTACTGAACTGCAACCACAACCCCCTTCATTGCGGTGTCATATACGCGCCACTTTTGCATAAATTCCTCTTTCTATCTATTGCCGTTGGCCCAGATTCCACAGGCTCTGTGCCTCTCTGAGTGAATACTTACTGATCTACTTCTGCATCCTACCCCACGGTAGGTTATGCATCCAAGTATGTCGCAGAGGAGCGTGCAACCAACGCGCCGCCAAAAGCTCATGTAGTGAAAATTTTGAGATCTTGCGACACTCACTCTCAAGTCTCAAGCATAAAGAATAAGACCCCCAAATCCCGGAAAATAAAAATCCCCTAAAAATCATAAGAAAAGCATCAGCAAGAGTACCAACAATAAAAGCTGAAAAGAAGAAAACAAGATCCACCTCGAACCTCTCTCCTCCCTCCTCCGAATTCCCCCTCTGCCCAACAACATCACCACCACTGTCACCACCCTCCTCCACTCCTGTCTCCCATCCTCGCCGCCTTCTTTCTTAACTCTCTCTCTCTCCCTCCCTGAATCAAATTCTAGAGAGATTATCTTCTAAAAATCATATCCCTGTCTCTACCACAGGTCCACAACCTTCTTTCCTTTCCTTTCGTTGTCAAAGGCTCCTCTAGTTTTATTCACTTTCCTATCCCGAAAATTTTGTCTTTCCCCTTACCTGTGACCAAAAAGGAGGAATAGTGGATTGGGTTTGGGTTAGATTTGCCAAATAATGAGGGAGGAGGACTCAAATTGGTTCTCGCGATGGGAAGAGGAACTCCCTTCTCCAGAGGAACTCATGCCCCTCTCCCAAACCCTAATCACTCCTGATCTTGCCATGGCTTTCGATATCCGAAACCCCCATGGCAATAGCCCACAACAAATTCCTCAACCCCCACCTCCTTCAAATCCTTTGCCTTCTTCTGGGAATCCTACCCAACCCAACTCAGCTGAATTTGCTGATTCCGCTGAGTTGGGTTCTGGGACTGGGGGCGAGGAACCCGCCCGCACCCTGAAGCGGCCTCGCCTCGTTTGGACTCCGCAGCTTCACAAAAGGTTTGTGGATGCTGTGGCACACTTGGGGATCAAAAATGCTGTGCCCAAGACCATAATGCAGCTGATGAGTGTAGACGGGTTGACCAGGGAAAACGTGGCTAGCCATTTGCAGAAATACCGGCTTTATCTAAAGCGCATGCAAGGACTATCGGGTGGCAGCGGTAGTGGTAGTGGTGGCGGCGGAGGTGGTGGAGGTGGATTGGCTGCCACCGCCGATCCTGCTACTGACCATCTATTTGCAAGCTCACCCGTGCCGCCCCATTTCTTGCATCCAGCTCGGCCTAATTCGGATCATTTCTTGCCGTTTGTGCCTGTCCCGGCTCTGCAGCATCACCATCACCAGCAGCACATGGCGGCTGCTGTAGCCGCCCATCCGCAGCTGCAGCCACAGTATCACAGACAGGTGGGACATTTTGGGTCACCACCAAATGGGCACTTTGAGCATCCGTTTCTGACAAGGCAGTCTCAGCCTCTTCATAGGATGGCGGCACCAGTGCACAATCCAGTACCCGCTGGTTATGTAGAGGATATGGAATCAGCTAACGCAGCAGGAGGTAGAAAGGTTCTTACTTTATTTCCAACTGGGGATGATTGAATTTGAGTGTTATAGTGGTCATCTTTCATTGAACTTTCTAATTCTCCCAAGATCCACCTTCTTGTCTTGTGAAATTAGTGTTTGGCGGTGCATTTGAGTTTGGTCAGTCTTAGTTGTTAATTTTGTATTAGAGTTCTCGGTAAACTTGGTGGTACTAATCGGTATTCTAGATATTATCTGCACTTCTGCAGATCCAAAAGTTCCAGCTGTCATGCTTCTGTGGCATAATCGGGTGTGTCTCATAATAATGAGTATTTAGAATAGATTGGCAGATTCGATAATGGTGTCCTTTCTGTAGACAGCCACATCTATAATTACATTGTTGGTGCAGTCTATTCTCTCAGCTTCAGGTGACTGACATACATCATGATGTCACTTTGGGCTGCAATATAATGTTTGTAAGCTTGTATGTGAATCAGTAATTGTGGTGTCAAGACTCGCTAAATGTTGATTTATCCAATTGTTGTCTGGGAATCGCCTGCGCCCTGCCGTTCAATATAATCCAGATCATTGTTCCTGCTTGGGAAGTTTTTTATTGGCATTAATGGCAGGAGTGGCTGAAGCAACAAGTTTCGGTGATAATGAGCTTGCAGGTGGTAATAAATATGTGTTACACTCATTGGGAGTCAAAGGAAGCATATCTCGTTGGCAGATCTGGTTGTGAATTCTTAAGCTAAATCCAGGAGCCTCTATTGTGGAAGATTTTTCTTTTAATTGACAAGTTTTCTGTCCTGTAGCGGCGAGTTGTACATGGTTTGACTCTATAGAAGACTTAAACGCCAGATGTAAGGGGATACTTTTAAATTCTGATCTCATTGCAATGTCGGGTTAAACCCTATGCTACATGAATTCTAATTACTAGTAGGTTAGTTTCCATCAATTTCTAGGTGAACCCATTTAAAGAAAAAAAATAAGTTCAATTTTATCGATTATTTCTTGACTGCCTAGCATTCCTGATTCCTCATGTTCTAAGTACTGAAGCTCGCAGCGAGTTTTATTATATGATATATTTGCTCAGAACCAGGATCTTAGTTGTACTATGTTTGAAAATCTTTCTTGCTTACTTATAACCAGGATCTATTTCCTCATGTTCTAAGTACTGAATCCTGCAACGAGTCTTATTATATGACGATCATTTGCTCGTAACCAGGATCTTAGTTATACCATGTTTGATCATCTTTTTTGCTTACTCATAAAAATGATTAAAATTTCAGAAGCATGTTGGATGCATATTGACTTTCTTTTTCTAGTTCTGAATGACAAGATGATAGTAAAATGCGTTGGTGGACATCAGCTTACATAAATTTAGAAAATTCATACTGTGCAGGAACGAATTATGCCCATTAATTTCAGATGCTATTATCTCTGACTCACCATATGCTTGCGCTTCCAAAATCAATTGAACTTTTCATGATCATTATTGAGTAGCCTGGTGTAATACTAAGAAAATGAAATCGATACACCAATTGAATTGAATTATTGTTATGAAGATTTCAATTGTTAACTTACATTCGATTAAGTTCTCAGCAAAGTCTGAAATTTGACATATCTGCTGGAGCTTTCCTCAATTCTTCTTTGTCATTAAACTTTTCAATTTTGTTTCTTCACAACTTAAAACTCGTTCTTCCTTCTATGTAGTATTTCAGTTTCCAAATCAGAACAGAAGGTGATCCCATAATGTAGGGCCAGCATATCTTTCAAAGTCACCTAAATAATGTGCTCATTGTTTGTGAGGCTCTTCTGTTTCAATCTAAAGCTATTTTACTTCTTGAGCTCTCTGTCTAAATTTCCACCTTTTCTCTCTGGTTCAATCTAGAGATACACACATTTGTCATGTTCTTAATGTGTGTATCTTTTTAAAGAAAAATGACTTCAGAATGCCAGGATCAATTTAACTGAACTGATTTTCGTTTTATGGTGTGCTTGAATTTGGATTCCTTTTGTTATTGTTGGTCAATACACTATTTTGGATCAACAATAATCAGATTTGCTTGTTAATATGATGGACAAAAGAAACAAGATATTCTCCATAAGCAAAACAGCAACCAGCATGATGATGATCCTGACTATGGACGTCTTAAACCATACTTGAATGGGACATATATAATTATCATGGAGAAAACATGTTACTGATAGAAAATATAGTAAATTTATTCGAGTGTGATGAAGAGCAGGGTAGTTTCAAAAGAAATCTGTTTCTTCCTTCCATTTTGTTGCGCCTGAAAAATCTTTTCCTCGTTGTTTCAGACGGGCAACTGCATAATAGAAACTTATAACGTACTAGCATACTAGTTTCATAATCATTTAAGCTGCCTAGTGAATGGCACAATCATTTGCAGTGGACCAGTGGCGCACTTGGCTAGTGAATATCCCATATTTTATTGTCTCTTCTTTTGCTTTCTTGCTTTCTCAGCAATTACAACCGCAAGAAATTGCAAGGGACTGAGTTTTCATAAGTCAGCTGCACTATTATAGTGGTGAAACAGGTGTACCAAAGAATTTTTTGGAGTTCACATTCACCTTTTGAGTGAAAAGAAACGCCAACTATTTGTATCAAGTGTTAGAAAATATAGAAAAATTTATTACAGAAAATTACTTTCCGTTAAATTCACAGAACTTAGTTCACAAAATAGAATGAGAAATTCTTAGGCACAGGGGTGCATCGCCAGAATTTTGTATCAAATGAATGAGAATTTATGGTTAATTTGGTATTTTGATATTAAAATCTCACTATATATTATTTTTCAAATTAATTGTTTATTCCTATTGATTTAATGCACCCAAGTGTATGCAAAAATATATCCTGAAGTTGTTTTCAAAGACAGAAGTCGTTTTCTATATGAAACTTTAAACCACCTACTCATCACCAACTGTCTCTTCCCACTACAAGTTACAACCCAGATTGAATATGATCAATTATCTTGACGATGCACTAAACACCTCTCAATTTTATTATCCTATGCCAAGACTCGAGAGATTACGTAAAATTTACTTTTAATAAATTATTCAAATGTTAAATGTTAATACAGGGATTCATTAAATCAAGTTAAATTTCATATCGTCTAACCCCCAACCACATGCCATGGCACAGGTACTGTACCATTGTACCAAGGAAATAGTGGATGGAGGTCAATGCAGGGCAGGGCATCATCGCTGAGTCAGTTTCCGGGAGCAGCAAAAAGATTTCTTGTCAATTCTGCTTCACCTTTGGAATATAGTACCATAGAAGATACTCTGTTTTCTACGGGAAATATGGTGAACAGAATAAGAAACTCACTGATGTATCGTTATTTCTCCACTAATTCAAATGAACGAATTTAATGACATATTTCAGATGTGGTGTTGGAGTGGACCAACCAAATCATGGCGCTTGTAAGTTGTCATCCTAATTCCTAAGGCCTCTCCTTTCAGCCTTAAGTTGGCTGACATCATGTGCAATATTCCACACGGAAACAAGGTGGAAAACACCCTGGATCTCACCTCATTGGGTGCAAGGAGTGGACTAAAATCCAGATCATCTTCCATAAACCTTTGGTTAAAAGCAACCTATTACCATATTTAAAATATCGGAAAGGAAAATACCAAGCCAAGATTTTCTTCTCCAGACCATCTGAGTTGTTGAACTAACCTGGCGAGAAAACCCAGCATAGCCAAGTTCAAACATACGGCAGGATGTTGACAAAATGCATATAACTAATTGGTGTTAATAAATTAGTGAGCTCAGCTACCAGAATTTTTTTTTTTAACACTCATTCGGTTATTCCCATGTTTTATCCTTTTGTACCCAACTCCCCATGTGAAATGTCACTAAAGAGTATAATGCGGATCAACAAATTCAAAATGGTATCGGAGGACTGCTTGGCATAACTGTAACACATGAAGCACTTAATGTAAGATGCCCTCCCCAACGATAGACAAGGAGTTATGATCCATGGAAACCTGTATATATTTTAAATCCACTACAATAATCATACGCTTTACTATCATCACCATCAAAACTAAAAAACGAAAGATAGACTACAACTGGAACAAGTGTCAATAACAGAGTTCTGAAAAATGAACCTAAATCTGAAATCCTATAGCTAAAGTAATTTCTGCGAGCAAATCAACGAGTCCCGCATTAATCACCGTCTAATAGTTCTGCGGATAGTCAAAGCTCAGAGGCTGTTGACCAAATGAAGCCTGCAAAGCAACAAAAAGAAAATTATATGCATGATAAGAGAGAATGTAAAATCAGATAAAGCACCCTGCGGAAGTAATGAATCATGAATATACAATATATGGAGATGTGATACAGGGAAAACAAGTTTCTTTGACCCTCAGCAGAAAGCACAATTTGATCAATATAAAGAGACAAATTCATTAACCCCTCCTGACACTTGAATGCTTCCCATATGTTATTTATGGCCAACGTTTTATGTGAACTAAAATTCTCAAACAAACCCTACAACAATGCTGTGTGTATACAACCATTTCCATCGGAGATCCCACCTATCCCTTCGCACAAATTGAAGGAATAAAACTGGCCCAACAATCCAATTCTGAGGCAGTGTGGAACGAGAAAATGCAATAACCCAAAAGCAGAGAAAAGAAAGATATTGCCCTTTAACAGATCATGCACAGGCAACAAATTTGCCAATAATTACGGCCATTTAAACATTCACAGGCCTTGAGCCACAAAACCTGAATCCTGTATATAGTTAGTAATTTTTTCTCTAAAATTTACAGGTATTCCAAAGCTAAAAGACAGAAACCACTTGCCACATTAAAAGGAACAATGATATTAATCGTTGCATACCTGTAAAACAGCATGTCTAAATTGGTCATATGAATGTGCATACATCACCGCAGCACTTGGCCACTGCATGTAAGCAGCATCCCCGGACGTCTGATTCAATCCTGTGGCACAAAAAGGACTCATTATAGGGCTTGAAGGGGGTCCATAGCCAAGCGAAGCTTGAGTCTGTGACATCTGGCCCAGCTGATTAAAAGTACTGTCATATTGAGTAAATGAAGGTTGAACTTTGTGCATATTAAAAGACACCACGTTAAGGCCAGAGTTCGGAATACACCTAGCATACCTGCATCAGTAAAGTAATTCAGTCTGATCAAAATCAAATCCAATTCAAAAAAAATCAACTGCCAAAAAACAACAAAAATTTGAAGAAACATAAGCACTGCCATCGATGATTCTGATTTAAACAAGGATTTATTCCATCCAGATAAGGGATATATGAGTAATGTCATTTGTACATAACTTTTTACACCTCTCCTACACCTCCACTTTTAACAATTGATATATTATAAAATAATGATGATAATAGATGATAGATAATAATAAAATAATGTATGTGAATGGAGGTGTAAAAATGGTATAAAAAAAGTAGTGTACAAATAACATTACTCAAGATATATATATCATCCATCCATCTCCCTCCCTCACTCACTCTCACTCTTTCAATCACACACACAATTTTTTATTTTCACTCATACTAGATTGCAGTTGGCACAGGTACTTAAGCAAAGCACGAAAACTATAGCTAGAAAAGGAATATAATGACAAAGAGTTTTTTTTAGCAACTATAGCACAGAAAAATGCTAAACAACCATGTATTTGCAACTTTGAAATCAATATCTGGACAACTCTCAAACAAAGAATTAGGTATAGGAATATATCTTACCTCCCATAGCTACGATCATAATCTGGATCGATACGATCCTTTTCCCTATCTCTGAAAATGGCAACACGAGTAGCCCCAATGTCCCTGACACTAGTGCCTTTTTCTGGATCACCCAAGAGATTTTTGCTAGTTTCATTCTCATCCTTGCTCACACAACAATTTCTCCCATCCATTGGGACCTGGTACAATGTATCACCTGAACCAAAACTTCTAGAGCTACTAAAGATGCGTGCTCGAGCCTGGTCATATTCCTCCTTCCTCTCTTCCACACTTCTCAAAGGATTTCCTTTTACTCCTGCTTCATTGGCTTCATGTACATTGCTTTTATTAAGCCTAGGCCTTATGACAAATTTTCTATGCTCAGATTTGACATTTTCCACCTGATTGGCAGGTATTTCAGACAAGCAGACAACAGGATACTTG
The DNA here is from genome assembly GCA_034509205.1 of Ceratonia siliqua. NCBI lineage: Eukaryota > Viridiplantae > Streptophyta > Magnoliopsida > Fabales > Fabaceae > Ceratonia > Ceratonia siliqua. The sequence continues at coordinate 8,958,604 of JASKGM010000013.1, read as the reverse complement.
CTTTCTGCTAACTTTCTCACCACTATTTTACTTCCCTGGCAGTCTAGGCCATTATCTTGAACCTTGGTTTGCATACCATAGTGTTGAGCAACACGATGTGCTGCCAGTCGGAGATAGGAAGAAGGAAAATGTTGGAACTCAAAATGTTGCTGATCAGCATTATTCAAAAACCTCTGGATATCGAGTTCCATACGCAAAACTAAAGGTGTGAAACAAATTAAAACATAATTAAAAGAAATTCGTCATGATTACATTAAAAAATGGAGAAAATAATAGAAGAGAACTGTTATAGAATCAGAAAGTCAGACAGAAACTATAATTGGGAAAAAATTACAGGCACACCAAAAAGAAAACTAAAAACTTCATGATCAAAAAATAACAGACTCAGTACCTAGAAAACTCAAAATCCGACAGCCGGCCCAACATTCAAGGCCTTCAACCCCAATTACTCAAACTGGAATGGCAAGAATCTCAGTAACAGCAGCCGAATATTTTAGACCCAAGGCTCAAAAAAGTTTATAGACATCCAACAAAAATAACTCAATCTCAGACTCCATTTCTTTTGCCACAAATTTACAGGAACATGATTTCCATTAATATCTACTAAGAAAAAGATTCATTATCAAGTGTTCAGACTTCAGGACATGCCTTGATTCTTACAATATTTCGGAAATTGACAGTGTACATTAATAACCTTTCTGCTGTCCAAACTTATTAAAATCAAGATGAGTATGAAGCTATCCAGCAGCGTTTATCTTAAATCCTATTTCAATAATGGGTTTTGCTTGAAGAAGTGCAAAGGGATCCAGTAAGAGAACCACCAATTTAATTTATATAGTCCATAGTGGGTGCCATGTTTTAAAAGATTCAAAGTACAAAAATGTTACACTAAAATAGGAAATATGAACATTAGAAGCTGCTCCTCTTTTTCATCCCAGTTATTCCACTAAAATTTATATCCGGCGAACATAAATGGTCTACATTGCATCTTCCAGAAGACGAAGTTCTGAAGGCTTGTATCTGTAGTGAGCTTAGGATCACATCAATTGAATATAATTTTAAATGGTTTGAAATTTAAAGCCCCCAATTGCCATCGGGTTTCATTGATGGGAGTGAGACCGCCCAGTAGCCCTTTTTTCCCTTACCGAGGAACGAGCTCAACGCTAAACATAAGTGGTAATTCCTCTGGTAAACTCACTAATCATAGTAAAAGCGTGACCCCAATTATTCCAGGTCTCACGAAATCGATCCTATACATAACCGAAACACAATCATGGATTATTGTCCAAAACCTAAACCCAAATTATTTTCGGCAAAAAAAAAAAACTAAAAAATTAAAAGCTCAACCATTGAGTCAAAAAAGATTTAAGACCAAAAAAAATTAAAGAAACAAAAACAAAAACGGTACTGACTGGTGAGACGATGACGAGAGTTCTGGAGAGCCTCAACCAAGAAGGGGTCAACCATTGACTCCTTATCCTTGAATCCAGAAGATCCATCAATAGAAGCAGATGAGGAATCCATGATTAAGAACTCTCTCAAAGAAAAAAGGGTTCCTTTCGAGAAGCTTCTTCCTCTTCTTTTTCTCTAGTTCCTCCCTCTGGATGAGGAAAAGGAAGGTCAGGAAGAAGAAGAGGAGGAATTGTGCCTTATAAGCATAGGAAAGACAGAACCCCTTTATCTCTGTTTCTCTCTCTCACCACCAACGCCAAGGAAAGGAGAAGCCCTTCGAACAAAACCGGTCAGGATATATAGGACCCAACATTTCCACCCGCCCCATTCTTCAATGTGAAAAGACAAAAGAGTCATCCCAATATCTTCTTCCATTTAAGATACAGTTCGGGTGGGTACAGTTGTAACTTCGAAGAAATCACGGGATGACCAAAACCGGTCTTCTGCCTCCTTTTCAGTTTTTTTTTACCACCCTCGCTTTTTTTTTTTTATGTTTTTTTTTTAATTTTATGTTTTTTTTAAATTTTTTAATTTTTTAAAAATAATTAAATATTTTTTATTTTATATAATTTTTTCAAAATTTTTTTAAATATTTTTTAATTTTTTTTAAATTTTTTTATATCTCTATTGTTATTTATTTATAATTTTTTTTATTATTTATTTGTAACTTAAAAAATTTTACAAAAAATATAAAAATATTTTTAAAAATTCTGAAAAAAATTTATGATATAAAATTTAATTAATTAATTTTAAAAAATAAAAAAATTTTAAAAAAAAATTAAAAAATATATAAACAAAATTACAAACTTTCCTACTGTCCGAGTATTCACATATATATTTCCGTATTTCCACATATAAAATATATTATAAATGTTCCCAAAGAAAACTTTTGCCTAGCAGTTAGTGATAAGATATCGGGACGTGACAGATTTAGATAAAATAAAGAGGTAATAGAAATTTTGTGAAAGTTTGAGATTACATTTTTTGTAAGGGCAACACTACCTCAGCGATAAAAATGATAACGTTGATTTTTTATTTTTTATTTTTTTTATTTTTTAATATTAATTAATTAATATTTATGTCATATAATTTTTAAAATTTTTTAAAAAAATTATATTATTCATTCATAATTTTTTTGATATTATTTATTTATAAATAAAAAAATTTTAAAAAATATATGATATAAATAATAATTTATTAATATTAAAAAATAAAAAATAAAAAAAATTATGCTACCCTAGTATAATTATTACCTTTTTTTTTTTTATAAATCTTGTTTTTAGTCTTAAAATTTAAACTTAGTTTGACCCGTACTTGTTTAATGAAAAAATAATAAAATTATATCAATCAAAACATTTAACAATATAATAAATGATTTGAAATAATAAAGTAATTAATATTTAAAATACGAGGTACAATTATAAAAAAAATACCAATACAAATAAAGAAATAAATAATCTTATATATTACATAAAATATAAAATATAAAAAAATATTATATATATGACAAGATTAATACTCTTTATAAATTTGAAGCTCAAGATTAATTATATTTTAAAATTAGGCATAATCTTGTTGTTCAAGCTGACCCTTTGAACTTAAATATAAGAATAATTTGATTATTTCATCTATAAAATATGAAGATAACATCAATTTTGATCTTCTAAAGAAATCTTAATCATATGAATGCTTTAATTATTTAATGTATCACCATTATCTCATTCTGTTAACTCTTTAGTGAAAATTTAACCATTTTATTTATATTTCTGTTAGTGTATTTAAATGATGGCTTAACCATTTATCTGTCCCTAAATTACAAATGGCAACATTAAAGGCTCAAAAGCATCACTTATCAATCGTAATTCCAATTCAATGTATTACTTGCCATTAAGCCTCAAATAGTATTGTTTAGTTATTGAAGTTAGATAATTATGAGGTCATTATTTGATGTATTAGTAAGAACAATATTGAATATTGATATGTGAGCCAAATTATTAGTTCTTCACTCACGGGGTTAAGAAGGAAGGACGTAAGGATGTAGATTTATAAAGGATCAGAAAATTAAAACACAAGCAAGTTTTTGAAATCGGTATTTATTTGGCTTTCTAGGTTTGCCCACTGCCTCGCACGTGACAAGTTGTACCTTTGTAACTGGGCCTGGATCTTGGACTGGGTCTTCCGGTCAGCCCACTATCCGTAAATGGCGGGGTTAAGCCATGGAATCCATAACATTGGCGACTATATACACCGGGTTGGACCAAAAACAAAAAACAAAAACAGGTCAGGGCATGATTAAAAGTTTAAAGTTTTAAAACGTGGACGTAACGGAAACGCAACTCCTCTCACAGAGAGCCACTGAATTGAATGAGTCTAACAACTCAGAAGGAAAGTTCCAGACACCCTCAATATCACCTCTCATTTAACTTCATCGAACGCGTGTCATTCTGTGTCTGGATAAGGTCCACTCCCGCCCTTCAGCATTCGCACCCTCCTCGTCATCTGTCACGCGCTAATCAAAACTGGCCGCCTTTCTCCACGTCTCCCATCATAAGAACCGAATGTTCACGGGCGCGTGAAGTCATCAGGCACTCCCGTTCCCGTACATGGAAAGCAAAATCTCACTCACAAATAATAATGAAACCAGCCGGAAATGTCACGGCCTGCCCCTTGAACCCAAAAGTCTTGGCCGTATTTGTTACTTAGATTTGGAACCTCTCCTTCTTCGTTTCCAAAACCCTCGCCATGACTGAACAACTGGTCACGGAACCGCCTCCACCCTCGGATCCGACCTTCAATGATTTAGCGTCCGAGTTCGATAATCTTCCTATCCCATCCATGGATCCCCTATTTTTCGCTGACAACGACCACGCCTTTCCCTCTGAAGCATTCGAATCAGATTTAGACTTAACCATGAATTTCGAAGATAATGGCGATTTTGAGATTACCTTCGACGATCTCGACAATCTCTATATTCCCTCCGAAACCGACGCTTCTTTTCTACCCGACGGCTCTGCTCTACCGCCTGGATCGGCTCCGCTGGAGATGAATGATCCTGATAAGCAGTTCAGTTATAATAGTGCCAATTTTGAGTCACCGGAATCGGGTGCTTCTTCTGGTTCGGGCAATCAGAGTTCCGATGTTGCTAGGTTTCTGAATTCGCAATCATCTGGGTCTGGTAGTTGCAAGCAGGAGCTTTCTGTGACGGTTTCGTTGGATAATTCAGGTGATAAGAATTCGCATAACTCACTGGATGTTAAGGTTTCGAGCTTTGAATCGCCAGAGTCTGATTCATGCGACCGGGAGTATTCGGGTGGGCCCGTTTCATCTCAGGGTTCAGGCAACGGTGGGTCGGGTGACTCAGGTGTTTATGAAGTGATGAATTCGCCTTCCCCGGAGTCTGACCATTACGACAGAGACATTTCTTCTCCTAGGATTGCTGATCAGAATATAAAATTGGAAGAAATTGGTAAAAGTTGTGATTTAAAGAGGAAGAAGCAACACAATGAAGGAAATACTGAGGCGACGACTACGAAATACCGAAGGTCGTCAATGCCTATGGAAAATACGACTCACCAATCTGATCTCAATGCCATCAACGAAGAGGACGGGAAAAAGAAGGCCAGGTTGATGAGGAATCGGGAAAGTGCTCAGCTCTCTAGGCAGAGAAAGAAGCATTATGTGGAGGAGCTTGAGGAGAAGGTGAGGTCAATGCATTCTACTATTGCAGATTTGAGTAGCAAGATATCATTTGTCATGGCTGAGAATGCTACTTTAAGACAGCAATTTAGTACCTGTGGAATGTGCCCCGCACCCGCTCCAGGGATGTACCCCCATCCCCCGATGGCACCCATGGCTTATCCATGGGCGCCTTGTGCTCCCTATGTTGTCAAGCCGCAAGGGTCTCAGGTTCCTTTGGTTCCAATTCCTAGATTGAAGTCTCAGCAACCGCTATCTTCCTCGAAGACTAAAAAGTCGGAGAATAAGAAGACTGAAGGCAAAACTAAAAAGGTTGCCAGCATCAGTTTCCTGGGTTTGTTTTTCTTTATATTTCTTTTTGGTGGACTCGTTCCTCTAGTCAATGTTAAGTTTGGAGGTGTGGTGGATAATGTTCCTGGTAGGTCCACCTCTGTTACTGATAGGTTCTATGGTCAGCACGGAGGAAAAGTTTGGCAGGTAATTAATCATCGGAATGGATCTGAAGGAGACAAGGGAGTAGGATTTTCTAGTGGAAATTTTGGTATTTCTGAAAGAATAATTTATGAGAAAGGTCGCAAACTAGGAGAAGAAACACAGAAGCAGCGAGACTCACCGCATAAAACAGGCTCAGATGAATTTGTTCATCAAGGCAATGCTAGTGAGCCTCTTCATGCTTCTCTGTATGTTCCAAGGAATGATAAGCTTGTGAAGATTGATGGGAAGTTGATAATCCACTCTGTCTTGGCCACTGAGAAAGCTATGGCATCTCAAACTGCTCATACAAAGAAAGATAGGAGGGAAACTGGTTTGGCAATTTCTAAAGACTGGGATTCTGCACTGGCTATTCCTGAAGTTGGAAGAAACAGAGGTCAACATCCTCATTTATATAGGAGTCCACCTGAACAGAGGAAGGCTCTTGCCTCTGGTTCAGCTGAAACCTTGAAGGACCATCTAAAGTCAACTGCAACTGATGGCAAAATGCAACAGTGGTTCCGTGAAGGCCTTTCAGGTGATTTTGCTTTAAACTTTTGTCTTTTATTCTGAATTTCCTTTTATATAGAGTGGTTGGTATGAATAATACATTTTGTTCTGCTGACTTATGTCATGTTTGCTGCCTAAGCTGAAGTTGGCAGCCTATACTATATAGGTTTACAAGTGCATTGTGACGTTGTCAGATTTGTATGAAAATCCATCATGCTGTTGGTGATTATGAAATTATGCATCTAATTAGGTATTTCTGCAACAAGTTTTCTTAATTTTTGGAGGTCTTCCAAACTTTGTAAACAGACTATGACTCTGTGGGAGTCTCGACTTAGTTCGATATCTCGTTCTAATATTGGTAAATTTAATCAACATAGTCCACTAATTAATGCATTTTTGGCTTCTTCTTGTACATCTGAAAAAGAGTTTACCGACAGCTTTTCTTCCTTAATGCCTGCCATAATCTACTCTCATCCTCTGTGGTGACATGTCTCCCTACTGAACATAAAAGCTGAAGCAATGTCTCCACTTTGTCCACCTCCCAATCATGTTAGAGCAAAATAATGGTGCGGGAATACCATCTATCACTCTGAAGTCTGAAGTCTTTATGAAACTAAGTTGGAAAAGGAATCCTAGACATTTTTAATTAACTTTCACCCATGCTTTTAATTTCTTGAGTCAAATGGCTTCTTTGGATTGAGAAGAACTAGGGGCCAGTGGTGATGGAACAATCTTGAACTTCTAATCTCAGGTTCGTTTGTGTATCTTATCATATTTTTTCCCTCACTTTATACTCCTTCCTGGAACCCATTTACCCCACTCCTTCCCTGTAATCCATGTATGAAACAGCTTTTCAACCATGTACTAACAGCATTAATTTTCTGCTTTAATAGATTGAAAAAGAGTAGAGTCATTGTCTGGAATCCATTTTCAGTATTATTGGTAAATTCACTGTTAAGAGAGCCTTGCATCTTGCTTGATCAATAAGAAGTTAGCTTGTAGCATTGGGTCATGGTTTGTCATAGTGCATGGCTAACCAGTATGCATAGATTTTTCTGCAATTATAACTATATTGACACCATTGACTATTACTTGGCTTAAGAAAAGAAACAAAGGAAGGTTGTATGCATGCGGAGTACTATACTATCATTTCCTTACATAATTGACAGTCACTGACCTTATTGGCTTCTATCTCTTATTTGGTTCTGGTTCCCTGATGCAGGGCCAATGTTAAGTTCTGGCTTGTGCACAGAAGTTTTCCAGTTTGATGCCTCACCAACTCCTGGAGCTATAGTTCCAGCATCATCAGTTGCCAATGTTTCTGCAGAAAACCGCCAGAATGATACTAGTGTCAACAAGAGTAGGAATAGAAGAATCCTCCATAGGCTTCCAGATTCCCATACCGGATCTGGTCTTAACATAACCAAAGAACACGTGGTAAGAAATTCACAAAATGACAACCTCCCTGTTAATAAATCAATGTCTTCAATGGTGGTTTCAGTTCTTGTTGATCCCAAAGAGGTGGGAGATGGTGATGTTGATGGCATGATAAAACCAGAGTCCCTTTCTCGGATTTTTGTGGTTGTGCTCATAGATAGTGTCAAGTATGTCACTTACTCGTGTGGTCTTCCGCGCGCATCTCCCCATCTGGTGACTGCTTGAGGATGACAATCCTTTCTTCGGGAATAAAATGTTTTTCATAGGGATGTATCATCTAACCCGAGTTCCAGTTTCTGTAGCAAAGAAGAAAAGAGAGAGATTGGAGGAAGGATAGAAACTGAGCTCCAGTTTTGTAAATAATAGGATTTGACCCATTTTACTGAACTGTAGTGAGTCGAGACCTTTCTAACCAGACATTAACTTTTATGTCATGTAATTCGATTCCCAGTCAAAGTCTTGCCACTAAATTTTGATGATTATTTAGAAAATTAATACTCAGGTCAGTGCTGAGTTTAGTTCACTGATATCATATAGTGAACAGTGATATCTGAATCATCATTAAGGCCGTGAAACTTTGCCACTCGTATCTTTAGGATATCACAAGGAGACAGCTGAGTTTGCTAGGTGAAGCATCTTTTGTGATATCCAGCCCCCTCTAGACTTATAATGAACTAAACTGAGCCCGTTGGTTAATATGTTTTTGGTTGGGTGGAGTGTCTCAGTACTTGTAAATTTATTTTGTCGACAAATTAAACAACGGGGGTTATATTCGTAGAAGGAAAAAAAAAAGGGGGTCTTTTCGTAAGGGAGTTCTGGTAACTTGCAAATAATTAAACTTAATAGCGACACCTATTATTTGGTTGCTCTATGTTAAGTTTGAAGTTTCCCAGTAAGGATCTCTAGAACATTGAGAAATACTTGCACCCGTTGGTTGCTCTTATTTCTGCTCCATAGAACACCTTATACCAGAATACAAAATAAGAGAAACCATATCACAAGTGGGGATCAATATTTGAAAAAACTGGCGGGTTTTTTTTTTTTTAATGTGTTTGTGTATAGTACGTAGTGGGAGATAACAAACAAAACAACTTTTTTATATGATAAACAGAATGCATACTGAGTCATTTGTGTTCCAATTCCAATGTTAGATAAACTATGTTGAACTATACATAGTCGTTTTACTTCCATCTGCAACAGATTCGAACTAGAGTTTATCTTTTTTACAGCTTCAACCTTTCAATTAGAAGTAAAGAAGGGTGAAATCAATATAAGAGAAATGAAATATTGTTTAGACTCCTTCAAAGCGCGTATTGTTGCTATTCGAGTAAATTTTATTTCCACCGATAGTCATAGAATACATAACAAAAGAAAGAAAATAAAAGCATGACAACAGAGGCCAATTATTTCATAAGAACTCTAACCCTTCCGCAGATTGAAAACTAAGTTTGGTGAGAGACAGATCCATTTTAGAAATTAAAAAATATTACCCAACGGCTCTTCGTTAATTTCTCTCTTGTCAACCAGTTATAGTACACTACAATTTTATATGATTAACATCTACTAATTTTATATAAGTTGACTTAAAAGTTTTTAAGAAATTTCTAGCATATGACAAACATTAGGTGCATGCATTGGTTTAAAATGGATACACCCTACAAAAACCATAGCTTGACTTATATTCCTTTATAAATGAATGGCAGAGTGAAATCTACATATTTATTTTGTGCGCCCTTGAATCCTAAAATAAATAACACAAGAACCAAGGCCCAGACATTGTATCCCTAATTCATCACAACATTTCGTTTTATTTCATATCTCTTGGGCTTACGGTGACGGGCAATCCTCCCTTCATCCTCAAAGTCAAAGACAACAAATGCTGAGGACATTTGTCCTTATCCTGTGGCTCTATCTCAAACATGTCCACCACCGAAGCTGCTATGGACTTCATCTGAATATAGGCCAAATCTTTGCCCAGACACATTCTAGGACCCGCATGAAACACCGGAAACCGAAACGGGCTCTCCCCTTTGTAAACCCCATTCTCCATCCACCTTTCTGCTTTGAATTCCCACCAATCCTTTCCCCAAACACTCTCCATCCTTCCCATTGCGTACGTATGGTACGATATAAACCATTCCTTCCCAATCCTCGTACCGTCCGGTAACACATCGTCGCTCAAGCATGCTTTCGTATCTATCGGTACTGGAGGGTACAACCTCATTGTTTCCGAAATTGCTGCTTGTAAATATTGCATTTCTTTCAGCTCCTCGTACCCGAACCCGAACCCGTCCTCCGCGCTTTTCTTGTTCCGGGAACGAATCGCTTTCACCTCCTCCCTTATTTCTCGCTTCACCTCTGCTCTTGAGGATAATATCCAGAAGAACCAACTCAATGCCGACGACGTCGTGTCACGCCCTGCTAGAATGAAGCTTATCGCGATATCTCGCAGAAACTCGGGGGAGCTCTCTTCCGTTCCAATAAACCGGGACAATAAGTCCTCCTCCTCATTTGCTTCCTTCGCTTTCATTCTCGACCTTATTATCTCGTCCGCGAACTGGTGTACTGTTGCAATTGATTCTCTCAGCCTTCGCTCTGTTCCCACGTTCAACCACCTCTTGATTTTCCACAGCAATGGGAACGCGGACATGAACCTCCCGGAGCTCAGCGTCGTGGCGTCCTCGAACGCCCGCATGAACTCTGCTCCGGTGGTTCCGTCCCCGCCCAGACATCCTGGGTCGACGTTGAAAGCGAGCTTACAAACATTGTCGAAAGCGAACCGCTCCAACATGTCCTGCAAATCGATAACCCGGTGGGTCTCGGAGGCCCTTGAGAGAATTGGAAGCAACCTCGTCTGAATTTCGACCGTGACATTCTCCATGACAAAGTTTCGGAGCGATTTCGTGTTGAATTCGTAGCTTGCGGTTTTTCTCTGAACTTTCCAGAGGTCGCCGTCGGAGTTGAAGATTCCTCTGCCGAGGAAATCTTCGAGAAGGTTAATAAATCGGTCGCCTTTGGGGTAGTTCTCGAAGTTGGTCTTCAGCATATGCTCTACGTTGTCCGGGTTTGCTGTTATAATGCCTCGGACTTTTCCAGGACGAACGAAGACGGCGGTGTTGGTGGGGCAGTCACGGAGAACTTCGGTGGTCCAATCCAGGAATCGATGGCGATTCCATAAGAAGTCCGGTAAAGCTCCAAGTAAAGGGTAGGTTTTGAAGCCGTTTTTGACGGATTTTCTGGTGGAAGTGAGAAATAAAAGATAGAGGTAGAGAAAAAGGAGGAGGAAGAAGAGTAAAGATGGAGCAGAGAAGAGCTCCATGGCGTTGCAGCTTGCAGAGAAGGTCAAGTGTAGTGATAAGGCGTGACGTGTATGTGTATGAGTGAGAGGGTGAGGAGTGAGATATCTTGAGAGATCTTCGTAGTTTGTAAAGAATAGTGGTTTCCTATAATATAATGTAATATAATATAATAGATTAAAAATAGGTCATGATTAAAAAAGGAGGAGGACCAGTAACGATAGGTTGATGATCACTTACGGAACTCATTGACATGTTTTTTTTTTAATTATCACTAATAGGTCATGGCTCATGAGGCTGCAAATTAATAACTTGGAATGATAGAAAGAACAAGAGCGATATTATATTTAAATAGAAGATTAAGGGCGCCATCAATCCATGATCTCATATTCACATGCTTAAGATCAAACATATAATTCAATTGGAGATACCCAAATATAAGTGACGTTCTGCCATTGTTATGTGTGACTATAAATCAAATTATAACACTCAATATTTATATAATCAATATTGAATTTTGTAATCGCAGGAGTAATATTTAAACCTATCCTTTATAAACAAATTGTATTTTTGATAAAATGTGTCATCTGATTTGTTATAAAATAATAATTCAAATTTTAAGTAATGATTAATTAGTTTGTGTTAGCGTATGAAGTGAGAACTCTTTATTTGTTAGTTTTATGATTTTTCTTCTATTTTCCTCTGTTGATTACTGATGGAAAAGTGGGATAGAATTTTAGGCCATTCATTGGGGTTCTCCTTAGATAGAGAGTCCATTACTTATATGGGTTGGTACAGGGAGTTGTATAGGTTATGAGCCTTCTATATTGAGACTTGTATCCCAATCCAATCCAATCCAATCCCAATATGCTTTCTATGAATCAGGCCCAACCAGCCCAAAAGTAAAAGAATTCGGCCCAGCCTAATCCTGATTAGCTCAGCTCTATATATTACTGTTGGGGTTGTCCCCATTTGGTTTAAACTCGGCGATTCTTGACCCAAAAATAAAAAAGAAATTTCGTTAATGAAACGCAACTCCATGATAAAGAGAGAGAAAAGAAGACATGGGCACGCAATAATTAAAAACAAAAATTGAAAGAACCGGGAAAGCAAGACCAAAGAAAAGGGTTGTTTCTACTTTCCTTCATTGAGGGTTTTGGTTCAGATTTGAGACTTTTATTTTTACTCATATATATATATATATTATATATATATATATATATATATATATATATATATCCTGCATAATAATACAATATTTAAAAAATAAGAATTTGAATGAAATATATCATCTGAACACATTTTAAATTTTAATCTGTAAAGTTTTGTCAATAATTTATATCGTCGTGGAATATTATGCAAAGACTAAAGAGGGAATAAGTTTATGAAATATATGTTTTTATTTATAATGAGACATTGACTTGTTAATAATTTAAAAACATTATTTGAAAGGCATGGAATGATGGATTTGGATATGTTCATTTTTAAAAAAAAAATGACTGATCAACTATATCTATCATGACTGTTCACCCATGCATGGATGATTACGATGGTGCTTTTTTTTTTTTTTGCATGTGATTTTTTGTGCATCAAAATTATCCTGACCGTTCACGCATGCATGAATGATTACGATGTTGCTTTTCTTTTTTGCATGTGATTTTGTGTATCAAAATTATCCTGACCGTTCATGTACTTACAGATAATCACCATATGTCAAAAATAATAGAAAATGATTAAAAGAAAAGGATCGAATTCATGTCATATAGATATTAGATAGTGGGATTAGAATTGGATCCAATTACATGAAATGCATTTAGTGTGTTGGATGGCCACGATTACTCAATTTTTATTAAAAAAATGTGCCTCGAAATTTGTGTAAGAAAAAAACACAATTAAATTCTGACCATCCAATATATGTTAGATGATCAAGATTTAATTGAATCCCGTATAATTAAATTATGTACGAGATTTGGACATGTGGATTGGATGTGGAAAAACGATGGTGCCGAAGGATAGATAATTAATTGTGTGGTTATTATTGGGTTGTGGGTTATATATGTTAGGTGGAAGACAATGAATTCCAGAAAATTACAAGTCTCCTTTAGGTCCACTAAAAGAAAGGGCAGCCATGTAAGATGTATCTGTCCTAGAAAAGCCTCTATTTAGGTAAAAAGCTGAAAAAGTTTCAATATCCACTAAGTCATAAGTACGACGTGGAAGGCAATTAAGATGCTGCAATTTTTAGTGATCGTAAGGACTAGCTAATTATGAAATTAAGCGCACCGTATCCATGATAAACAAAGAACAAAAGCCTATATATATTTGCTCTAAATTTAATTCCTTGGAATGGGATGTGAAAGGAGCTATAAAGAGACATTATTCATCTGAAATGGTATCCACATACTTCACGAAACCTCTTAATTAGGCACTTGGGTGATTTGAAACATCGAATTTGATGGATGCCAATTATTGCTTACATATGCATTATCGTAATAAATGCTAATGCTTGTGCTTTACATGAAAACGATAGGGTTGCTATCGCATATATATCCCACCATGCACGTACCTGCATTTAAGTAAGTAGCCTCTTCAATCCTTTTCAATTTGTAAACAAAAATAACCCCTTCAATTCAAATCTCCATTAGGTAAAGCTTTGCTAACTATTATATTTCTTAGTTACCGTTTGGTGATAACATGCTTGGTCATCTTTCACATTTTATTATTAACTAAATGTGTCTTCGCTTTCATAATCTTTATTAACGACCCTGTTATAGTAAGCAATTAGCTGCAGGCTTTTTTTTTTTTTGTATTATTATAATAATTACAAAGGAAATACCATTGGAATATTAACTTGGAAAAATAGGTATCTAAATTAATTAATGAGTTCATTTGCATGCAAGCTATTCGCCATTTTATCTTATTTAAACTTAAAGATTATACCATCGAACGGAGTATGATAAAAGGGCAGGATTCAAGGAGACATTTTTTAATATTAAAAGTCACTGTTTTGGTCCAAGTTATCGTAATACTTTTGCCTTTTAGAAAAGTGAACCCATTTGTATAATAATAAACACGCTTTTTTAAAAAAAAAAATAGAGAGAGATATTCCTGGCATCACCAATTAATATCGTTATCTATGATCAGTTCATGTCCAAAGTCTGTTTTATCTTCTGCTGCTTTCTGATCCCTTCACTTCATTTCATTTCTTTAATAGAGATCGATCACCAGCTCTATTGGCCTGCTAGCTATAGCCTAATTCCTCCAAACCTACAATTCCCTCTTCATTTACATGCATGACACTATCAGTACGTTGTTGAATAGGAATTTGCTCAAGCTTATCTTCCAACAATCAAATCAATTAATAAAGCGAATGCATTATACAAGTTTCAATAAATTATGTGAAGGCAGTGCATGATTTGTATTAAATTAGAGAAAGAGAGGCCATTAAAGATGCAGCTTTGATTGGATATATGATTGATTGTAAGGAGTCCAACAGGAACACTATGATTGTTAGGGGAAAATGAATCTTTGACCAGAGCTTTAGTAAGAAGATGTCTTCAATGGGTTTCAATAATAGACCCTCTTTATTACAGACTGACAACTCGGTAGTATTTGTTTCATTCATTTTAGGACTCAATGGAAAAGAAAATGAATATGGGATAAAAAGTATAAAGCTTTTGGGTTTGCATGTTTTTGATAGCTACAAACTTGTTAATATAATATTATATACTTTTCGTGCCCTTTATGTTTTTGTTTCTTTCACAGAAGATGATCATAAAGGACGGTGTCTCTGCCTTCCTAATGCATTTTAAATGAAATCAACGATCTTAATGCGTCAATCCCAGTTCTTTCTTTTCTCTCTCTCTCTCTCTCTCTCTCTTTGTTTTTTTATAGAGAGAAAAAAGTGGTGGAAGGAGAGTTTGAGTGCACCACAACCAAAATATTTATGATGACTTTTTTCTGAAAATATTAATGATTAAATAATTTCATTCATGAAACTGAACAATGAAAAACAAAGGATGATATTTTTTTGTAAGGCAAATTAATGTGAGTCAATATCTATGAGAAAGACATAAATATAATTCAACTTGATATGTACTATAAGAAGGTCCACAACCATAATTGTCGAGACAATATTATTAAGATTTTAACAGTAACAATAGC
>JASKGM010000013.1:8910342-8943478 GCA_034509205.1 Ceratonia siliqua | reverse complement strand
GTCCAAACCAGACCAAACATCCTAGCTAAGGAGATCAAAATCCCAACTATAATGGACTCTTCTACTCCCTCCAGGCTCCCACTAATTGGATCAACTTGAGGACGAGGTGGATCACTCTGGTTCATGGGATGCCGACTGACAACCTATATTTGAACTCATAACTCACATTGCTCTCACTCACAATCTTTATTTATAAATTATTAAATGATTTTATTAATAAATTTATGTGAATAATTTAATCAAAGTTAAGAAACACTCTCCTACAATCACATTTTGAAACTGTAGGACTTATCGGATTTTTAGTTTTTTAATCTTTTGTCTTAATTTTTTTTACTTTTTAGCATTATTAAATTATTGTTTATATCATATAATTTTTTGAAAATTTTTTAAAATGTTTTTTATTTTTTTAAAATTTTTAAAAAAAATTTATAATATTCACATATGATTTTTTTGTTACTATTTATGTTTAAGTAAAAAAATTTAAAATATTTTAAAAAATTCTTTAAAAAAATATGATATAAATAATAATATATTAATATAAAATAATTAAAATAATTATTACTAAAAATAAAAAAAATTAAATAATCTATCCTACACCACAAACAGTGGCGGTAACGTAGAAGTTCCCAAAGTTATATCATAGTGCAAGTTACATTTAGTGCAATAGCAATAGATTGGTGGGACTCGTGTCATAATATGAATGCTTTAATTATTTATATTTGTATATTAAATACATGAATTTATATGTTAAATAAATATAATAATTTAATAGTTATCCTATGTTGCTATAGTGCTGTTATTATAAAAAAATATTTAATATTCTTAAAAATATAATATTCTTTTTGTTAAATCTACGCCACTTAATATAACATAGCAAAAATCTATTTAAGAAAATACTAAAAATGTACTAACTGCTCTAGCTGTATTGTTGAACTGGGAAAATGGGTTTTGCAGGGGCAATAGTTGTGGCATCTACTAGAGAAACTTAGCATAAATAATAATTTTCTCACAAAATACTTTATGTAAAAGATATATTTTAAATAGATTTTATTAGTATTAAACTCCTTTCTTTACAAATGAAAACTTTTTGAGTGAAGTCAGTTTGATTTATGAATTACACACATAAATTAATGATAATTTTTTTTTGAAATTTTTATTATTAATTTATGTGTTCTTTTTTTCATAAGTATAATTTATAAATAATATGATAAACTTAATATATAAATATTTTTATAAAACATTATTTATGTAAAAGAAGGGTCCAATAAGTAGGTAATGATGAGAAGCGAAAAGACACGAACCCGCGTCCCTTGATGGGTTCAGTGAGTGTACCTTAAATCGTTCGGTGCAGTGTGTGATTGGGCTATAAATTGGTTTCTGGACCCAAAGTTCCCATCTGCCATTTCAAGGTTTCTGTTCCTAAATGCACTCTCGTATAATAAATATTTTAATAAAATTTTACAAATGTTTTTTATTAAATTATTTTTTATATTAATTAAATAAATTTATATTTAAATTATCTCTTTACATTCTTAATTAAATACAATCACTTATATAATTAAATTTATTTTTTATCAGATAAATAATTAATTTATTTATGCTTTTATTCTTTTTTTTGTTATTTTTTTCACAAAATTAAAATAATTCATTCACGTAATTAAATTATGACAAAAGATCAAAATATTAATAAAAATAAAGATGATGATAAAATTATTTATTCTAATAATGCAAATAACCTTGAAAAGGATATGATTTTTTGTTTTGATATATTTAATTTATGTATGATTCTTATCTTTATAGTCTAATTATTTTTAAATATGAGTATTAATTTTTAAAATATAAAGTTAAATTATGTTTCTGTGAATTTACTTTGCTTTCAAATATATTTATTATCATATTTTTTATTTTATAGATAATTTACGTGATTTAAGTATTCATTGTGAAAAAAATTTTGTGAAAAGAATTCAAACCTTTGAGCAATAGCAAAGACTTCGTATAATACAAGAGCTAAAATTATAAAGGAATGTTTGGCTGGTGGTACAATTTTATTAGATTTTTTTCAAGAAGATGGATGGCAACAATTTGATATTTTTTTGTTTATTTCTTTAAACTTAAAAAATGTAAACTAACCTAAAATATATCTTTGAATAATATATATATATATATATGTATTTTTTTTTTATATCAAGAAGGTCGTAATTTTTTTACATATGTTTAATTAATTATACAAATTATAAGTATAATTATACTTAAATTTGTGATTTTATAATTCATTTTTATTAGCATAGTTATTTATTGAGGGTCATTTATGTTAAATTGCTAATTAATGAAAGAAAAAAATTATAAAAGTTCAATATGTAGTTTAGGAAATAATAAAACTTTTAAATTTTAATAATAAATTGAAACTAATATAATAGAAAAATATTAATATTAATTGAGACTCTCAAAAAAATTTAAAATATAAATTAATTAGGTTTTTAAATTATTAAAAAATTATAATGAAATAAAGTTTTAAAATAATTATTATTTTTATACATAAATTCTATAATATATTAAATAATATAATTTATACAATTTCATTTCACAAATTAAACGTAAATTATAAGTTCAATATTTAGATTTTGAATATCAAAAGTAAATTTTTTTAATTAAATTATATGTTAATGGTTATTATGGTTATTAATAAACAATTTAATAAAAAAATTAGTCAAAAATTAAGAAGTAATTTTTAAATACCAAAAAAAATAAGGAGATGAAAAGTTTGTAATGAGTGATTAAGTTTAATTAAGAATGTGAATAGATAATTTAAATATAAATTAAATAAATATTTAATTAATTAAAAAATAAGTTAAATAAAAATATTTATAAAAATTCATTAAAAATTTAGAAGTGACAGTAGCCGCGGCTTCTCCAATATACTTGCTTTTCTAGGGCTTGTTTGATTCATTTAGAACCCTTATTGGTCCACCTGTTATTGTTATGGGGACTAAGTTGCAGTTATCTTAAATTTATTATTTATTTATTAATTTTTTATTTATAGTAATTTTTTTAATAAAAATTTTGAAAATTTTTATTTTTTCTTCAAAATATTTACTTTTTTTAAATGTGTAATTTTTTTAAAATTTTTTTAAAATCTTTATAAATTTATCATTATTTTATTATTATTAAAAAATTAAAATTAATAAAAAATAAAATTGATTTTTTAAAAAATTTTAAAAATATTTTACAATCTAAAATAAGACTGTAAGATAAGATAGTAACACCCGTTTGTTATCTGGTCTTAAAAGGTGGCGTACCATCGTGATTGAGAATAGATCCCTAATTCACTATTGAATTACAGATATGCTCGCAGCCAAACACCAGTTCTGTTCATTCCCTATCTACAAACAGCAAATTCCACAAAGTGAAGAATATTTGCATATCTTTCTCTCTCCTCATCTCTACTCCACGCCCACCCCCGTACAAATCATCTTTGTTGTTCTAAACTCCATCCACAACCTCTTTCACTGCGCGTCTCACATACGCGCCACTCCTTCTTGCATATTGCATGAAACTTCTGCAAAGAGCGCACCAACGCGCTGCCATACGTCCGTGGATTGAAATTGAAAGTATTGAGATATTGCAACACTCACTCTCAAGTATAAGACCCCAAATCCCGGAAAATAAATTCGCTAAAAATCATAAGAAAAGCATCAGCAACATTAACTACAATAAAAGCTGAAAACAAGAAAACAAGATCCACCTCGAACCTCCCTCCTCCCTCCCCCTCTCCTTCTCCCTCTCCACCAACAACTCCGCCACCACTGTCACAACCCTCCTGCACTCCGGTCTCCCATCCCCGCGACCCCAAATTTCTCTCTCTCTATCCGTGGATCAAATTCCAGATAGATTCTTCTCAAGAATCATATCCCTGTCTCTACCACTACCTTTCCTATTTGCTTTTCTTTCATTGTCAAAACCCAGTTGTTGTATTTAATTTAATATTCCTATCCAAAAATCTAGTCTTTCCTTAAATTAGCCCAAACCAGGGACCAGATAGCAGGAAGAGTGGATTGGGTTTGGTTCAGATTTGAAGAACAATGAGGGAGGAGGACTCAAATTGGTTCTCGAGATGGGAAGAGGAACTCCCTTCTCCTGAGGAACTCATGCCCCTCTCACAAACCCTAATCACTCCTGATCTTGCTGTGGCTTTCAATATCCGAAACCCCCATAATAGTAGCCCACATCAAATCCCCCAACCCCCACCTCCTTCCAATCCCTTGCCTTCTTCTGGGAATCCTATCCAACCCAACTCAGCTGAATTTGCTGATTCCGCTGAGTTGGGTTCTGGGACTGGAGGTGAGGAACCCGCCCGCACCCTGAAGCGGCCTCGCCTCGTTTGGACTCCTCAACTTCACAAAAGGTTTGTGGATGCCGTGGCACACTTGGGGATAAAAAATGCTGTGCCCAAGACCATAATGCAGCTGATGAGTGTGGACGGGTTGACCAGGGAGAACGTCGCTAGTCATCTGCAAAAATACCGGCTTTATTTGAAGCGCATGCAAGGACTATCCGGCGGTGGTAGTGGCGGTGGCGGAGGTGGAGGTGGATTGGTTGCCTCCGCTGATCCTGCCACTGACCATCTATTTGCAAGCTCGCCGGTGCCGCCCCATTTCTTGCATCCAGCTCGGCCCAATTCAGACCATTTCTTGCCGTTTATGCCAGTTCCGGCTCTGCAGCACCACCATCACCAGCAGCATATGGCTGCAGCTGCGGCTGTGGCCGCCCATCCTCAATTGCAGCCACATTATCACAAGCAGGTAGGACATTTTGGGTCTCCACCGAATGGGAACTTTGAGCATCCGTTTCTGACAAGGCAGTCTCAGCCGCTTCATAGGATGGGGACACCAGTTCACAATCCAGTACCTGGTTATGTAGAGGACATGGAATCAGCTAATGCAGCAGGAGGGAGAAAGGTTCTTACTTTATTTCCAACTGGAGATGATTGAATGTGGGTTATAGTGGTCTTCTTTCCTTAAACTTCTAGTTCTCCCTAGATCCACCTTATTGTCTTGTGAAATTAACGTTTGGTGGTGCATTTGAGTTTGGTCAGGGTCGTAGTTCTTAATCCTCTATTAGGGTCTTGATAATCTTGGCGGTACTAATTGGTTTTGGAGTATAGATATAATCTGCAGATCCAAAAGTTCCAGCTGTCTTGCTTTTGTGGAATAATCGGGTATGTCTCATAATAAGGAGAATGTAGAATTGATTGGTAGATTCGACTATGGTGTCCTTCCTGTAACAATCGCATCTGTAATTATGTTGTTCGTTGTAGTCTATATATTATCTGTCAGCTTCAGGTGACTGACATTCATAATGATGTCTCTTTTGGGCGGCAATAATGTCTTTAAGCGTGTGTGTGAATCAGTAGTTGTCTGGAATCAAGACTTCCTATGTGTTGGTTTATCCCATAGTTGTCTGGGAATTGGCTGCAGTTAAATAATCCAAAACGTTTCCCGCTTGGCAAGTTTTCTATTGGCATTCATGGCACGAGTTGCTGAAGCAATAAGTTCGGTATTTGTGAGCTTTGATCAGGTGGTAATAAATATGCAATTGAGTTCATTAATCATTAGAAAAAGAAGGAAGCATATCTGGTTGCCTCATATGGTTGTGAATACTTCAACTAAATCCAAGAGCCTCTATTTCGAAAGACTTGTCTCGACTCTCGAGTGTCAAGTTTTGCGTTCAGAAGAGGTGAGTTGTACATTGTTTGACTCTATAGAAGACTTAAATGCCTGATGTAAGGGGATATTTTCAGACTATAATCTTATTTCAATGTTGGGTTAATCTCTATGCCACATGAACTCTAGTAGACTAGTTTCCATTATTTTTAGGTTTATCCTTTTAAATGAAAACAATAAGTTCCTCTTTACTTTATTGTGTATTTATTCCCTGACAAGCGTTCCTTATTTCCTCATGTCCTAAGCACTGAGGCTCTCAGAGAGTCCTATTATTTAAGGTCCCGACCTTAGCTATATTATGATAGTTATCCATTTTTTCTTATAACAATTGATTAAAATTTCAGAAGCATAGGGGATATTATTCTTTGTATTTGACTTTCTTGTTCTACTTTTAAATGACAAGATAATGGTAAAGTGCAATATTGGTGCATGGAGATTGGCTTTCTTAAATTCGGTACAACTCAAAACTGCTGGAAATGTATAGCCCATGTCATATGTTATATCTTTGATAAGCATCATTAATTTGCTCTTTCCGAAAAGAAATAAGGTATCGTGTTTAATATAATTGGACTTTTCAGTCATTGTTGAATAAACTGGTAACGTACCGTCTTGACAAACTGAATCATTAAACCAATTGGATTGTTATAGGATTTTGATCATTACCTTACTCTAGTTGTCTGCAGAGTCTGAAAATTTGACTTCAGTTATTAAGTTTTTTACTTCCATCTTCATGCTGGAGTTTTCATCAATCTTCTCTGTAATTTAAATTTCTTACTTTTGTTTCTTCACAACTAGAACTCATAGTAATTCAGTTTCCAAATTAGAATGGAATTTGACCCCATAATCATGTAGATGTGAGACCCCTCGCTGGTTCAATCTAAGCTGTTTTGCTTCTTGAATTCTCTATCTAAATTTTGACGGTATCTTCTAGCGTTATTTGTCATGTACTCGATTGAATGTGTTCATCTGAAAGAAAAATGGCTTCAGCATGGCAGGATCATTTTGACTGAAAAGTTTTAATCAATTTACCGGTTGTTCTTTCATGGCATGCATGAACTTTGATTTATTTTGTTGTTGACATTTTGTCAGCATTGCATTTTCATTATGAAAAGGAGAGCAGTTATACATTCTCCATAAGCAAAGCAGCAACCAGCATTTTCATTATGTGAGATTATGTTCAACATTGTCCTTCTAAAGATGTTGACATTTTTTCTAAATATGGTAGTTTCATTGCTTATGGGTTTCCTATGGTAGTTTCAAGCAAAATCTGTTTCTTCCTTCTGAATATTCTGTTTCTTCCTTCTAAATATTCTGTTTGTTCTTTATGGTTGCCGAGTGAATAGAAAATACCTAAATGTCTTTGGAATTAGCAGAGGTGCGCTTGGCCAGTGGCCAAATTGTCCAAAATTCTTGGTAGATAATGTACCATTGATTTTGTGCATTGGAGTTGGACCAATAAAAGTTTCCAGTTACTTGATATTTTCATATTTGAGTCTTACTAGTCCATTTTCGTCAAATCAACCATATTTCTATTGATCTGAACTGTATTCTGAACATGTATAATATATACTCAAGAATCTCTCCACCTTCTAAATGAAAATATTAAAAAAAATCTTTTAACATATAAAAGCATTCATTGTTTTTTAATTTAAGCTCCGTAAATTTAATGCAAAGGAGTTTTCTAAATAATTTTTATATTTTACAACATTTTGGTCCAATAGTTGATTTTTTTCCTCAAAAGGTGAAAGGGAACTCCATTTTATCTTCAAGGCTAGTTTTATGATGCAACTCTTATAATAATTCAACGTCTCACTGGCAGATTATTAACTACAAAAATTTGTATTTGGCCCTCTTTTTAAATGTAAGGTATAGCAATGTGTAATAATTGAATAGCTGATCATTTTTCTGTGGTTTTTTAAACTTTTTGGAGTACATAACACTACAAAAGATGAAATTTAAGATTTTTCTTTTTGTAAATTATTTACATTTCTCGTATTCGTTAATGAATATTCAAAAAAATTTATAGGGAACTCAACCACCTAGTCATAGGCTAGGGGCTACTAAACTGAGGTTGAGATGGAGCCCCCTACTGACGTATGATAATTATCTGGACAAGGCACTGGTTAGTAGTTAACCATCAAAAGATGGATCTGTCCTTTCATGCAGGTCATGTACGGAGTCAAATTGCAATTCACACCGTCAAGGAATGCTCATGGTTTCGTTGTTTCGTTAAAAATACGAGAAATGATTGATGTATATTATTTAAAAAATACATTATCATATATTATTATTTAAATTATAATATATGTTATTTTTTATTAAAATAATATTTTTTTTCTTCTCCTTTCTCGATAGAAGTATATAAATATAATATATAAAAGTGTATAAATATGTAATCTACAAGTATCATTCCTCAAAAATATCGGTTCTGCTTCAACTTTGGAATGTAGCATAGCACCATTCAACAACAGGCTAACAGGGAATTAATTGATTAAGGAGGTCTCTGGTCTCTACGGCCAATAGAAACACAACCCCACTTATGTACGTTTCTTCCTCCACTACCATTGGCTAATGCAAAGGAACAAATTTCATAGCATGTTTCACATGTGTGTGCCCAACCATATCTTGGCACTTGTAACCTGTCATCCTATTTTCTATGGCTGCCGGCTTAACATCATGTGCAAGACTCCACAACACCTGCGCCCTGGGTTTAAAGGGGTGGAATAAAATCCAGAATTCCATATCATCAATCACTCTCCTGCTCGAAGCGACCTATCAAGGAAAGCATTTTAAGAATGACACCACCTACCTAAGTAGTCCAAAGAAGCACATATCCCAACCAACCATGCCTGTGTTGGACTAGTTTTATTTTGACATATTACATGGTCATTAACATTATTCTAAATCAAGCCAGTTTTAGAGGATGAATGGAGCTGTAAAATCTATAGTCACAAGTCACTAACCTGTACAGTTCGCTAAGTAACAATAAACAGAATCCAGCCTGTGAAGAGAACAACCATAGACTTACAATAGTTCGTTATGCATATAATTTATGCGTTCATGCATTGGTTAAATCTTCTTTTTTTATTGGTCAAATTGAATTTGATTAAATCAGCTGCCAAATCTTCGTAATGGAACCGGAGGACTGCTTTCAACGAACGTGAATCAAGAAGCACGTCCTCTCAGACGCATCTTCCAGAATTGGACAAGGTGATAAGAACCAAAGAAACCTCTTCATATATTTCAAATTCAGTAATCCACTAGAAAAATGTCTCACTAGAGGTGCCAAACATAAAATGCTTTACTATAACCATCAACACTGAAAAACCAAAAGCATACTACAACTGAAACAAGGGTCTATGGCAGTACTGAAAAAAATAAAATCTGAGATCCTAGAGCTAAAATAAGTTCCACATACAAATCAATAATTCCCCCTAACTGACGTCTAGTAGTTCTGTGAATAGTCAAAGCTCAGTGGCTGTTGACCAAATGGAGCCTGCAAAGCAAAAAAAGAAACGAGGTGCGTGATAAGAAAAAAAGTAAAATCACTTATGGAAAGTTGAAACAAGGAAACAATACAGGAAAATCAAGTTTATTAATCCTTTTCAGGGAGCAGAATTTGAACCCAGCGTGGCAAATTCATTAACCCAGCCTGATACTTGAAGTGCTCCCCACATTTCAGGAAAAATCCAACATTTCATGTGAAAAAATCTCTCAAACAAACACTACAACTACGATGCACATATACAGCCATTCCAGCCTTCACACCACCCAACGTACCCACGTTATTTGACTAGTACAAGTTGAATGAAAACCAAATCTATACGCAGCGTGTGACAAGAAATTACACGAGTGCAAAATCAAGAAACTCCATATAGTGTTATCTGGGAAACAAAATGAGATATTGCACTTAATCATTAACTCCAAATGGTGTTGCTAACCTGGAAAACAGCATGTCTAAATTGGTCATATGAATGTGCATACATCATTGCAGGACTTGGCCACTGTAGATAAGAGGCATCCGTAGTTGGCTGACTCAATCCTGTGGCACAATACGGACTCATTATTGGGCTTGAAGGGAGTGCATAGCCAGGTGAAGCTTGAGTTTGTGATATCTGACCCAGCTGATTAAAAGTGGTGTCATATTGAGCAAATGAATGTTGATCTTTTGGCAAATTAAAAGGTGACAAGTTGAGGGCAGAGATTGGAATACTCCTAGCATACCTGCATCAGTAAAGTGCTTCAGTCTGATAAATAAACAAACTATTCTCATATTAAATCTAAACCCAATTTATAAAACATCAAATATCAAATAGCAGGAGAAAAAATTTGAAGGAAAAGAACCAGAAGACATTTTAAACATATTGTTATGAGTACTTGAATTTTTTCAGTATGTACAACATAGCAAAAGGTTAAACAACCATGTATTTGTAACTTTCGCATCAATATCTGGACAGCTCTCAAACAAATAACAAGGTATAGTGATATGACTGACCTTCCATAGTTACGATCATAATCTGGATCACTGCGTTCCTTTTCTTTATCTCTGAAAATGGCAACTCGAGTAGAACAAATATCCCTGACACTAGTGCATTTTTCTGAATCAACCATGGGGTTCTTGCTGGTTTCATTCTCATCCTTGCTTATACAAGAATTTCTACCATCCATTGGGGTCTGTGGCAGTGTATCACCTGAATCAGAACTTCTAGGGCTACTAAAGATGCGTGCTCGTGCCCGATCATAATCCTCCTTCCTCTCTTCCACGCTTCTCGTCGGATTTCCTTTTACCCCTGCTTCATTGGCTTCATTTACAGTGGTTTTATAGGGCCTAGGCCTTATGGCGATTTTAACCTTCTCAGGTTTATCATTTACCAACAGTTTGGCAGGTATTTCAGACAAGCGGACCAAAGGATACCTGCTTTCTGCTAACTTTCTTACCAAAATTTTACTTCCCTGGCCATCTAAGCCATCTTGAACAATTGTTTGCATACCATAATGTTGAGCAACACGATGTGCTGCAAGACGGAGATAGGAAGACGGGAAATACTGGAACTCAAAATGCTGCTGATCGGCATTATTCAGAAACCTCTGGATATCAAGTTCCATTCGCAGAACTGAAGTTGCGGAAAAAGTCAGTACATAATTAAAAGAGAAACACCACAAAAGTTACAAGAAAAGAACCACAACATGGGCAAAAAGACACACAGAATCAACATTAGTAGGGGAAAATTAAAGGCACGATTAGAAGGACGCTCAAAATCTAATGATAAAAGAATAATCAACTCAGTTCCTAGAAAACTCCAAATCCAACAGCGAGCTTTCACTCAAGGCCTACTACTTAAAGCATATGGAAACATCAATTATCCAAAGCTTTCCAAGCCTACAGGACCCCAACAACTCTCTGAAATGGCAAGGATCTCAAGAAGCGCAAGAAATATACCCAAGACCTTAGCCAGAAGATCCAAATAGGTTATAAACAATTAGGGATATATGCAAGAAAAAGAACTCAGATAACGGGCTCCATTTCTTTCAACACACATTTACAGGAATCTGATTTCTGCAAAAAATAACAATGGTATGCCAAAATATAAAATACTAATTTCGGAAATTAAGCTTCTTCTCTTTTTTGTCCCTAGTTATTCCATTCAATTTTGTATCAGGCAAAAATACATGGTCTACATTGCAACCTTCTGATGATAAATTTTTGAAGGCTTGTATCTCCGGTGAGTTAAGGATGATGTTAATTGAGTAGTATTTTGAACAGCATTGAATTCAAAGGCCCCAATTGCCCTGGATTTTAATGATGTCAGCCCAGAAGCCATGTTTCCCTCGTGCTAAGGGTAAGATTTCATTCCGGAAGAACATGTTCAAAATTTTATGGTGATCTCACTTATCATAACAGAGCGAACCAAGAGAAATATTCCAGATCTGGCATTATCAAACCAATGATTGGCCGAAACAAAATCATTGGTTTTTATCTAAAATCTAAACCAAAATTCTGTTCAATGGAAACAATCAAAACAAGAAAAAGGGGCCAAAACCTTAAACCACTTCAAGCAGCAATTTCCCAGAAAAACCATAAATCGGGGCATTTAAAGAAGGAAAAACCCCAACATCAAGTCAAACACAAAATAACATAAATCAGATTCTACAATACGAGGATTTTTAAGAGACACAGCACAAAAAAAAAGGATACTAACTGGTTAGCCGGTGACGAGAGTTCTGGAGAGCCTCAACCAAGAAGGGGTCAACCATTGACTCCTTATCTTGGAACCCAGAAGAGCCATCGAACGAGACAGATGAAGAATCCATGGTTAAGAACTCTCGAAAATCCAAACTCTTAGAAGCTTCTTCCTCTTCTTTTCTATGATTCCTCCCTCTGGATGAGGGAAAGGAAGGTCAAGAAGAAGAGAAGGGTTTTTGCCTACGAAGCACATAGGAAAGAGATATCCTCTTATCTCTCCCCCACCAAGAAGGAAAGAGATTTTTTATTTTTTCTTCAAAATTGATCGGAGAATATATTGTTCCCGAATCGGGCGAATCCTCTCTCACCTCGCAACTTCAATGTGAAAAGACAAAAGGTCACCGCGTTATCTTCCTAGTTTCGGGGTACGGTTCGGTATATACAATTCGCAGGGCCGCAGGATTGATCAAACCAAACTTCTTCCACTTTTTTTTTTTTTTGAAAATTATATATACTGCTTAAGTTTTATAATTTTATATTAAATAAAGGTTTTATGTTGGAAACTTCTAAATTAATTATACATCTTAACATAATTTTTATTAAATTTGAAATAATTATCATATAGAACTATAAAATTAAAAAGTGCAGTTAGTAAAAAATAATGTCTTTATTTAACTTTTTTTATAATGAAAACGGGACTTAACTCAAGAAAAAAAAAAAAACTACACCTATTAATGAGGGGTTTATGTATTTAGACAAAAAAAATTATGAATGTACCTAGATTATAAGAGTTTATATATCTAAGTTAGTATAATAAATATATGAAATATTAATTAAAAGTTTATATACCTAGAACTAAAGAGTCACTTAGTGTATCTATATATATCTCATGTATTTATTAAAGTAATGCTAAGAGGTGAATAAGAGTGAGTTCTAAATATTTTGTATAAAATACCTCTTCCTTCTACAGTACCATTGTGACTTCTTAACAAATCACCACAACCTGCTTGTACCGGGTTTCCTTTTGAGGAGCCATTAGTGTTAAGCTTTTAATGTATAAGCTAATTCTTCTCTAGACCATAGTATAAGTGAACAAGTTCTTAGCCTTAATAAGGTCTTTAACATAATGTTTAATGTTCTCTTCAGGGCAATCTAGTTTCTGAAAATCTTCCCATAGATAGCCTCATTCCTCTATTTCCACGGTTTCCAACATGTAATAGCAAAAAAGAATATCCAATACTCACAAAATCGCTCATTCGAGTTATACACACGGTTCTTAATAAACTAATCTTAAAGGAAAAGAGAAGAACCAAAGTTTTTCTTGAGAAGGTAAAAAATTATGCCACGCCTAAGAAGCTTGTTGGCAATCTTGAATAACATGTAATGTGTCTTTAATATATCCATTACATTCAAAATAGTAAAGGGATGTACTTGACCATTTGGAGCGAAGAGCATTTGTCACCAATCTATTGTGCACAACTTGCCATATAAACACCTTGATCACTTTTGGACCATCCCATTTCCAACTGCATTCCATACTTGATCCTGCATTTCTTCCTTAAATGACTTTAACTTTTGATAAGTACTGGTAACTGAAAAATCCCGAGTCATTAAAGGCCTAATAAATTTTATCCACTCCATCTAACTCATGTGAAGGGAGGACAACAATTATTTGGTGTATGACTTCCTGGGTTAAAAGGTTATAAAGCATTTCAACATCCCATTAACCCATTGCATTAAAATACTGATAGACTGATAGTACTGCTTATGTATTTCACCATCTGGAAGTTGATTAACGCAAATGCTCTTAAGTGTTTTATCAAGGAGCAACCAATTATCCTCCACAAAATGAATAGTTCTTTTCATTCCAATCTCCCACCAGATATATTCCTTCATGTGAGGCCACCACCGAACAATACTCTTCCAAGGCCTAAAGTCACTGTCTTTAGCTATCGAGCCAAACCAAAGGTCATAATTTTTCCCATATTTACCAAGCAGTACCTTTACCCACAAGGAATCATTTTCCATCAACAATTTACAACCTAACCTATGAAGGAAAGCTGCATTTATAGTGTACGAGTCTCTAAAGCCCACCCCTCCCATAGGTTTCGGTAGGCACAATGTATTATACTTGATAGGATGAATCTTCCATTCATTTTCTCTTTCTCCCTATATAATGTGTTGATAGCCCACTTAGTTGGTCCAACTCAAGGTCCTTTCCCAACTTATAAATACCTCCCCCTCAGGTATAAGCACACTTTTTTAGCCCACTTTTTATCTTTTCATTTTCAGTTCGGACAAAACCTAACTTGGGCATTAGAGTACAAGTCCAGCACCCCAGCTTTGAGCCATTGCTTGTTTTCCATAAGTAACTCGTATACGACTTAGCAACCAGAATAAACATCCGTCCCGATATAGGCATCGACATTTGGTGTCGTTTGTGGAAAAATTCTTCTTTGAAATTTTTTCAATCTCTCAGTCAATTATGTGATCAACCTCATGGACGCATTCACCTTCTAGAGGCACCCCACTCACTCAGGGAGGAACTCCTGCAAAGCTACCATTCACCCTTACTCTTAACAGGTAATTGTTAGGACCAGTGCAGGCCATCCCTTCACGTTCCCAAGGAAATTCCCCTCAAACAGACCAAGAATCCAACCCTCAAACAGATATTATGCGACTCCTTGTACAGAGGATGAAAGCTCTAGAGCAGGAGAGAGCAACTGAGAAGACCAAGCTGAATGACCTCAGAAAGCAAAAATAGCAACAAAAAAAAATAGTCGAAGCCCGAACCTTCCCTAACTTGGTAGAACATTGAGCCATGAACTCCTCTGTCTTAGTAAAATCCATTCATGGACCCTCTCTACACCATCAAACGGACGATGTAAGCAGTCAAACCGAAAATGCCATCTTAACTCACCTGGTCTATACTCGAACAACCGTGGACCCTTAACCACATATCACTCCAAAAGGATATCCCTTCACCTAGTATATAGTAGAATACCATCTCCCATGCTACTTCAAGCAATTACAACTTGAACTGTATGGCAGATCCACTGACCCTAGGGAGCATATAGAGAACTATAGCATAGTTATGATGTTAAATGGCTTGCGAAAGGAACTTAAATGCAGGGCTTCTCGAACAACGTTAAGAAAAGTAGCTCTCTAGTGGTTCTGAGGCATTCCTTTAAACTTCTTCGCAAACTTTGGTGACATTAAGAGACAATTCGTAGCCTGTTTTTCATTAAGCATCACCCACCAGAGTTCATCCATCATCTTGTTAACCCTTAAGCAGGAAAAATATGGACCCTTGAATAATTACATCTAATGCTTCAACGTATTCTCCCTTCGGGCTTGTAATCTAAGTGACTCGGTGACAATTCATGTCCTTTAATTTGGCCTCAAACCTGGACATTTCCAAGAAACCACAACCCTAGATCCACTTGCAAGTTTGACCAAACTCTTAACCTGGGTAGCCAAACATGTAAACCTAGAAGAAATCCTGAAAATGTCTAAACTAAGAGCCCATGCCTCCCAAGATAAGAAACCCTACCAGGATAGAATGGAACATAGGGAGAAGAGATCCCTTCTTTGACTTAGCTTCAACACATACACTCTATTAAACCAGCCTAGAACCCGAATACTGGAAGAAATTTGCTAAACCAAACTTGATGGCTTTCTTAGCCTAAAATTAATTGTAAGAGCCAAAAAAAAAAAGTACTACGCTTGTTACCTAGGAAAATGTCATGACAACAACCAATCAAGTCCTTCAAAGAAATGCGGTCGGGGTCATCAACACAATCTCAAGCGGGTTCATGGGGGGAAACTCTCGCAAGCATCTAGAAAGAGACACCAAATGGCCATTGAAAACAAGAAACATGAAGTTCTTCACCTAACCAACAAAAAACACAAATCGAACCCCATTGGTAGGGAACACAACGATCCTATGGTCATAAGCTAACTTTTATGTTAAGAAAGTCCTGGTGGACTAAGGAAGCTTAGCAGATATGCTTTTTTTTCAGCACATTCCTTAAGCTCAATCTTCCTAGCACCAACCTCATTTTTTACCTGGGAACCTTGGTCAGTTTCTTCAGCACACAAGTAGAAAGAGGAACTGTGGGCTCGGTTAGGAGCCACCAACTTTTGGTAAGAGTTTGTTACAACACCAGTCTAAGTATGGACCACCAGAAACGGGATCAAGGAAAGCCAATTAAAGCTTCCACAAGCCAAAGCCTTATACAAGAACTTGACGCATAAAAAGAACAAGACAACAGCCCTAAACCCTAGGGAGATCTTCTAGAAATACAAGTCAGCCACACACCCAATCAAACAGTTTATGTGGGTCAAGCATTTTCCCAGTAAAACTCCAGAAGCTAGCAAAACTACTCAAGAAAAATTTTAAGTTGTTCGCATGGAAATCATTTGACATGCTAAGTTCAGCATTCCACACACTGTAATGACTGACAATGGAACCTAGTTTACAGATGCAGGGTTTAAAAAATTGTGTTGATCTCAACATTCAATTGAACTTCACATCGGTAGAACACTCATAGGCAAACGAGCAAGTAGCAGTGGCAAATCGAATAATTTTGGAGGGAATAAAAAAAAGATTATAACAGATCAAGGGCGAATGGACAGAAGAATTCCCATGGGTACTTTGGTCATACAGAACGACCCCACAAACATTGACAAAAAAGCCACCCTACAAGTTGACCTACGAAGCAGAAGTAATGATTCCTATAGAAACCGGAGAACTAAGTCCTAGATTAAAGCACCACGAGCTCAAGAATAACAACAAACAGATGTAAGTAAATTTAGATATCTTGGAAGAAGAAAGAGAAAAAAGCTTACCTCATAATAATGACCTATAAGCAAAGAATAACAACATACTACAATAGCAATGTCCGACTTAGAAGCTTCAACCAGGGAGACGTTATCCTAAGAAGGGTGGACATCTTTAGGAAACACATGTTAGAAGGAAAGTTATCACCAAATTGAGAGAGCCCCTATGGAGTAAAAGAAGTTATAAACAATAGAGCATTCAAATTGATGACTGTCAAAGGGAACTTAATACCCAGCACTTGTAATGTAATAAAATTGAATGATGTTGCGTGCCAATGCTAACCTAAATGACCAAAGTTCAAAAAGCAGCCAATGCTGACCTAAAAGGCTAAAGTCTAAAAAATTGCCAATGCCAATCTAAAGGATCAAAGTTTCTCAAAAAACAGTATTTTCGACTTCAAGGCACTTTGAAAGCCGACCATGGGATAATTAATATTAAATGCCCTTTGAAAACCGATCATGCGAGAATAAATAGTCCGAACCTTTTGAAAACCAATCATACGAAAGAATAATTAAGGCCTTTTGAAAGTTGACCATCCAAAAAATAATAATCAAAGCCCTCAGAAAGCCGATCGTGCAAATAAAAGAACCAATAAGAAAATAAAGCATATCCCATTATAGCAAAAATAGTCAAAATAACCAAGTCCCAACAAAAAAAAAACTTACTTTGAAGGAAAAATCAGCATCATTCCCGGACTCTGAAACAAGAAATGCCGGGTCATCTGAACCTTCGTCAACTAGTTCTACAACACAAGCTCGCGGTTCTTCACCATCTTTGAAGGATCTAAGTCATCAAGAGAAAAGTCAGGACTAAATAACTTGACTTGATCACGACATAGCTCAAAACTCTCGGTAAAAGCCATCAGGTAATTTGAGTCAATCTTTTTGTCAGCACGCCTAATCTTCTCCTTGGAACCTTGAGCACGTCTTAACCGACGGCTAACCTTGGCAATATTAGTAATCAAGGCCTTCACCTTTTTCTCTGAGGCTATCAAGCTCTTATTCATCCTTTGGACCTCTTCTTCAAGCTCAACCATAACCTGAGCAATGGCCACCTCCCCGAGCTCTTTGTCAACCTCCACGACCTTCTCACTTAAATAAAAAATTATCCGTAGAACGGACGCCTTTGTCGAGAAATTTAGCCATGCGTTTCTTTACTTCCCGGGCCGCCATTAAACCTCGGGCATGATTGGCGACAGCATACTGAGATAGGAAAATAGCCAAAGCCGAACTCAACTTTTGCACATCTGAGGACAGCAAAAACTCGGTATCCACTAGCCAACCCACATTTAGCCTAATGTTCCAAAGAGACACCGTAGGATGTCTAGCTTGGTGGACAATTTGAGTAGTAAAACAACTAGAAAAGGCTGCGCCATAACCGAAAAATTCCTTGGGTGAAATGGTCCTGACCTCGGGGTTAGAAGATCGACCTTTATCCTCCATGCTGTCAGAAATATAGCAATGTTTTGATGAAGCTGACCCCTTTCCCTTAAAAGATCCACTAACTTCAACTGGTGTTTTTTCACGAGCAACTCTTGACAAAGATCGACATCGACATAAAGTTTATGTGGATCTTATCTATCTCAACACACGTGAATTTTGGAAAACCACTATGTTGCATATAATAACTAGGTATAGAAGTAAATATATCTTTTTGCTAAGGTCAATCTGCCAGCAAGTGACAGGCAATGTGCCTTCCAACCACTAAGTTTAGTTTTAATTATATCAACAATATGAGAGAAAGAGTGTTTAATGATTATTCCATGTTGTATAATGGTATCCAAATACTTCCTAAGCTTTTGGACTCTCTGGAAACCATACCTTTGAACAATATCATTGGTTTATGTGTGTCAACATTTATGGAGAAGTAAATACTAGATTTTTGGGCATTAAGTTCTTGTTTAGACTACTTACTGAAAGTGTCCAAGAAAGCCTAGATATAATCCATTTACTCGACATCTGCTTTTGCAAACAAAAGAAGATAATAAACAAATATAAGATGAGATATATCAGGCCTCGTCTTCCAGCTTTTATTGGCTTCCGTCCCTTTCTCTCCACCTCATTTGTAATGATATGAGTTAATTTCTCCATATAAACACAAAGAGACAAGGTGATAGGGGTTCCTTTGTCTAATACCCCACACCACCTTCCTCTGATCTTTGTAAAGGCTGGCGTAAATAGCAATAAACATCCACTCACTGTTATTATCCCAACTCAACTTCAACGTCAAGAACTTTTCTCTCCATAACTCCCATACTGTTATTGATATTATTGCATAAAACCCACGCTTTTCCTGAAAAACCTTCAACTTCAAAAACTTCATATTGTCTAAAGTCAAGCCGTCTTATGGCACTTATAGCCTTAACTCCACTTATACGTGGTTCCAACAAGACCATAATGGTTGTATAATATTGCCTTTTTAGTTCTTTAAAAGTGTTATAGAATTTTTTACTTGCAGCTCCACGAGTGTTCTAAACCATTATGTTAGCCATTACAAAAGATGGAGAAAGATAAAGGAAACTAAATATCACAAATCATATATCCATAGAAATGTTATTGGTACATTACTTTTTTTACATTATCTTTACATATTCTTTGATGTATATATTTTTTATATTAAAGCAATGATTAAAATTAAATATAAATAATATATAAATAATTTTTTTTATCTTCATATCCTCAAAGCGAGGCCTTGATCAGTTTGAGGCTTGGGCTTCTTCTTCTATATTATCCACCCTAGGGGTGTCAATTAGGACCGGACTTGATGGGTCAACCCTAACCCTTCGGCGGGTTTTGAGCTAAAAAAACAAACCCTAAAAAACAATGGTAGTTTTTGGCTCGGCTCGTCAATGGCTAGCTCTTGACGAGTTGGGTTGAGCCCTGTTAATTTTTTTTTTTTTTTACAAAACCTTGTAATTGATTGGTAGTGGAGTGAGAAAATGAATGAAAATTAAGTGCAAGACTTTGATGTATTTGATGTAAGTTTTAATTTTTTTAATATTTATAAATTTAATTTATATTCTCTTTTTAATAGTATAATATAACTAAATTGTTAATTGAATTTCTTTGTCATTGTGTTTTGAATATTATAGGAGTATGCATTATTTGAGAGCCAATCTGTAATGAATAATGGAAAGTTCTAGTTAGATCTTTATTTGGATGAACCAAAACTTGAACTTTATTTTTTTTAAGATTTAGATGTCTTGCAATATTGAAACGATCATAGAAATCAATTTTCAGAATTATCAAGGACTGTATGTGATCTACTAAGTATTCCAATCACTACTATGATTAGTGAATCGACTTTTAGCATTAGTACACATGTTCTTAACAAATACCGATGTTCTCTTACAGGAGATTATGTGCAAACCCTTATCTGTACACGTAATTGATTGCATGATTTTGTTTATAATGGAAAGCTTATTAAATTTGAAACTTGTTTAATTTTCTTTATTCTCAGTATTGTTACTAACTTTTATACTATTGTCTTTGAAACTTTGTAGAGATTCAGTCTATAAATATATTATAGATTAATGATGTTTTGTTATAAATAAAAATTTTACATAATTATTGAAAATTATTGATTGATAGTTTAAATTTTGTTTTATTATGAAATTTTATAATATTATTTTTTATAATTTTTTATGTGCTGACCCTTTAAGGCTCGTTTAACCCTATAATCTTGTAGGGTTAGGGTCGAGTTAAATTTTTGATACTTTTTAATAAAATTTTTTTTAACTCGACTCGTCAAAGGCTGGCATCTGATAGACTGAATTAATCCTGTTTGACACCTTTAATTCACCCCATGTGGCCATATCCTCATTCACCAAAGGAAAGGTAGAAATTGGATTCACTCCCTTCCTAGCCTAATTTCATCTTGTGCTAATCCTTCTACCGAGGCTCAAAACAATATATTTATTAGGTTGTTTGATAAAAAAAAAAAAGAACCATGATATACTACTTGCCTAATTTAGGAGAGGTAGTGTAACTTGTGTTATTTTTATCTCTAGTTTTTTGTTTTTTTAATATTAATTTATTAATTTATATATCATATATAATTTTTAAAAAATTTGTAAAATTTTTATTTATAAAAAATTATAAAAAAATATATGATATAAAAAATAATTAATTAATATTAATAATTAAATAAAATAAACAAAAAAAATAAAAACAACACAAGTATAGAATTATCCTTAAAAAAAATGTACCCGTCATCGCCTTCGGAATTGACTGTTCGTTCACAACTTATAAAAACGCACAGGAAGGTTCCAGAGTCTTAAAATAACTAAAATAAAATTAAAAAACAGAAGGAAAGCAAGAAAGAGAAGAAACCGTCTCAGTTGGTAGCCACAAATCCCAAATAGTGTCATCTTGTGCTTTTTGTCACCGTCCGCACGTTTATTGTAATTTTTTTTTTAAGAGGTTTGCCATGGAACATTTTAAATTTTTTTTAATAAATTTAAGCCCTCGTTTGAATTATATTAAAGGAAGAGATTTTAAATTTTTTTAAATAAAATAAAAAAATAAGTTATTTGAATTTGATTTTTTTTATAAAAAAATAAAAATAAAATGAGAAATTATGATTAAAGTAATATTTTTATTTTATAATTTTTTTTAAAAAAATATATTTATTTTTTTCAATTATTTTATCTATCTAATTATTATAATTATATTTTTTATTATAATATTATATTTAAATTTTATTATAATTATAAAATTTAAAATTAATTAAATATTTTTTAATATAATTATATTATTTTTTTTATTAAATTATTTTTTATTATAATTATTTTTACATAATTATTATTTTATTTTAAAAATTATTATTTTTAATTATATATATATTTTTTATTAATTTTAAATTAAATATATAATTTTTATTCATTAAAAATTATTAATTTTAAATTTATTATACATATCTTTTTTAATAATTTTATTAACTAAAAATTATTTTATAATTTTATAGTCGACCAAATTTTTTAATTCAAAAATTATTCTCATTTATTACATCTAAATATAAAATAAATTTTTATTTTATTAAAATATATATATTTTTTAAAAATTAATTTATTATTTTATAAAAATTATTATTTTTTAAATAATATTCGAACAGCAGTGTGGCACGGAACGTTAATAAAAAGACCAAACACGTACATTTCTGTGAGAAAGGCCACTACCATTTCCAACACCGCACCTTCCCATAACATTGTCAACACTGCGATTCGTTCATTGTAAAAGCCCCAAATACCAAAGGGTTTTGGTCGTGTTTTCTTTTCCATATTCGGGTCGGGGAAGCCTTCTTCCTAATCCTCACCATGGCTGACCAATTGGCCAACGATCCACCGCCGGATCCGAGCTTCCTTGATTTCGTTACCGAGTTCAATAACATTCCTATCCCTTCCATGGATTCTCTCTTTTTCGCCAATAACGACGACGCTTTAAACCCCGAAGCATTCGCCTCCGATTTGGACTTAGGAATGGATGGCGATTTTGAGATTACCTTCGACGATCTTGACGATCTCTACATTCCTTGTAATGTCGACGACTTCCTCCTCACTGAGGCTTCTATTACGCCTCCCGTGCAGATTCCTGTTGATCATGATAGCGTTGCTAATTCTGAGTTGCCGGAATCGGGTAGCCTCTGCAATCAGAGTTCTGATGTACCGAGGTTTTCAAATTCGCAGTCATCTCCTTCTGTTTCTCTAGATAATTCTGGTGATCAGAATTCGAATAACTCATTTGATGTTAAAGCTTCGAGTTTTCAATCGCCAGAGTCTGATTCTTGCGACCGGGAATCTTCGGGTGGGCCCGTTTCGTCTCAGGGTTCAGGCAACGATGGGTCAGGTGTTTATGAAGTGATGAATTCGCCTTCACTGGATTCTTCCCGATACGAAAGAGTTTTTTCATCCCATGTAATTGTTCATGAGAAAATAAAATTGGACGAAATGGGTAAAAGTTGTGATTTGAAGAGGAAAATAGAACACAATGAAGGAAATACTGAGGCGAGAACTACTAAGCACCGGCGGTCGTCAACACCTTTGGAGAATGCGACTCAAGAGTCTGGTCTCAATGCCATCAATGAAGAGAACGAGAAAAGGAAGGCGAGGTTGATGAGGAATCGGGAAAGTGCCCAGCTTTCTAGGCAGAGAAAGAAGCATTATGTGGAGGAGCTTGAGGAGAAGGTGAGATCAATGCATTCCACCATCGCTGATTTGAGTGGTAAGATATCCTTTGTCGTGGCCGAGAATGCTACTTTGAGACAGCAATTGAGTGCTGGTGGAATGTGCCCCGCACCACCTCCTGGGATGTACCCCCTTCCTCCGATGCCACCCATGGCTTATCCATGGGTGCCTTGTGCTCCCTATGTTGTCAAACCGCAAGGGTCTCAGGTTCCTTTGGTACCGATTCCTAGATTGAAGTCTCAGCAACCGGTAGCGACCTCGAAAAGTAAAAAATCCGAGCGTAAGAGGACTGAGGGTAAAACTAAGAAGGTTGCTAGCATCAGTTTCCTGGGTTTGTTTTTCTTTGTCTTACTTTTTGGTGGATTGGTTCCCCTAGTGAATGTTAAGTTCGGCGGTTTAGTGGAAGATGTTCCTGGGTGGTCTAGTTATGTTAGCCATAGTTCATATAGTCAGCTGGGAGGGAAAGTTTGGCCGATAAATGGTCCTAGGAATGGATCTGAAAGAGATAAGGGAGTAGGCTTTTCTAGTGGAAGATTTGGTATTTCTGACAGCATGACTCATGAGAGAGGCAGGAAACTAGGAGAAGAAACACAAAAACAGCGAGACCCACCGCTTAGATCAGTTTCAGATAAATATGTTGATGTGGTCAATACTAGTGAGCCTCTTGTTGCTTCTTTGTATGTTCCGAGGAATGATAAGTTGGTGAAAATTGATGGGAACTTGATAATCCATTCTGTCTTGGCTAGTGAGAAAGCTATGGCATCTCAAACTGCTCATGTAAAGAATGATGAGAGAGAAACTGGTTTGGCAATTTCTAAATATTGGGATTCTGCATTGGCTATTCCTGAAGTTGGAAGAAATAGAGGTCAACATCCTCACTTATATAGGATTCCACCTGAACAGAGGAAGGCACTTGCATCTGGTTCAGCGGAAACCTTGAAGGACCATATAAAGTCAACTGCAACTGATGGTAAAATGCAACAGTGGTTCCTTGAAGGCCATGCAGGTGATTCTGGTATTACTCTTTTTTTTTTTTTTTTTGGGTACTGAATTTCCTTCTAATATGGGTAGCTACTTGCTAGGCAGATTGGTGCATTTTGTATATGTCTACAACTACATTACTGGTAATCAGCCAGTCAGTATGATACGAGGTTGTTAGAATTTTCATGATGATTCTGTCAAGGAGATACTGTCAAGTTAGCATAAATCATGTATTGCCTATTGGCTATGACAGTTCCTTGTTTCCCTTTATGAAAAATCACTATGCTGTCTGGTGATTATGAAACACGCATCTCGTTATGTATTTTGGGAACAAGTTTTCCTAGTTGTTAGAACTCAGAATGTTAGTCTTACAATAGAAGACTATTTAGTGCGTTCTTGGTTCCTTGCTGTACATGTGGAAAAGCTTTCACTGATAGCTTTTCTTCCTTAATGTTGGCCATAATCTACACCATCCTTTGTGTAAGAAAGGTGTCCACGAACACCATCTATCACTCCAAATTCTCATTTTCCCCTGCTAAATATAAAAGCCATGTTTATGTCTCCATTTTGTCCACCTCCCAATCATGAAAGGTCTAAAGAATGGTGTCCAGGAACACCATCTATCACTCCAAATTCTTATTTCTCCTCCATTTGTGATGAAACTTTTTTATTACTTCCATTCATGCGCCTAACATCTTGAATGAAATGGCATCTGTGGATTGAGAAGAACCAGGGGCCAATAGGGACAGCAATCCTTAACTTCTAATATCAGGTTCTTTTTGGGTTTGATCATCATGTTCCTCTCCTTTTATGTTTCTTTCTGGAACCCATTCACTCCACTCCTTCCCTTGTAATCCATATTCCTTACAAGAAATAATTTATCAGCCTTGATTTCCTGGTTTAAAATATGTCTCTTTCTGGAACCCATTCACTACAGTCATCTTGTAATCTATATTCCATATAAATAATATCTTGGTTTTCAACCTTGTATATTTAAAAGAGAGAGCAAGAGTAGATTTGTGACATTGATGACTTAATTGCTCAGAACTATCTGTAAATTCACTGTTATGAGTCTTTCATCTTGCTTGATCAGTAAGAAGTTAGCTTGTCGTATAGGTCCTTTAATCCAGAACGATAGATTACAGACAACCTATGAAACACCATGAATTTGACAGGATCATTTCTTATTGGCAGTTAATTCCCAGCCCCAAAAGATGCTGTCTTGGTGCACACAGTAGAGTGTGATTTGTTATATTGCATAGCTACCATTATGCACAGATTTTTTGCAATTATAACAATCACCACCATTGGCTTAATATAAGAGTAACAGAGGAAGTCCACATGTGGAGGATTACTTATACATTATTGACAGTAATTAACCCAATTGGCTAATTCTCTGTCTGTCTTCCTTTAGACACAAATGTTTTGACATTTTAATTCAAAATGCCATTTCACATCTACAAACAGTGGCATTACAATGGTCTCCTTGGGGTGTTTGCACCTCGTTACATGCTTTAAGTGCTTGATCTGGATGTTACTGCTTTAAATTCAAGCTTGACCTATAGACATCTTACTTGTTGGTTATCTTCCTTTTTATATCATATTTTATCTAAGTTATGCCAAACCATAGATCTGCATTCCTATTTTGGTGCTTATATAACATTTGACAATCTTTTGTTCTGGTTCCCTGATGCAGGGCCAATCTTAAGTTCTGGCATGTGCACAGAAATTTTCCAGTTTGATGCCTCGCCAATTCCAGGAGCTATAGTTCCAGCATCATCAGTAGCCAATGTTTCTACAGAAAATCACCAGAATGCTACTAATCTCAACAAGGGTAGGAATAGAAGAATCCTCCAAAGGCTCCCAGATTCCCTTGCTGGATTCAGTCTTAACATAACTGAAGAACACGTAGTAAGAAATTCTGGGACTGACAAGTTCCGGGGTAATAAACCAATGTCTTCCATGGTGGTTTCTGTGCTTGTTGATCCCAAAGAGATTGGAGATGGTGATTTTGATGGCATGATAACACCAAAGTCGCTTTCTCGGATTTTTGTGGTTGTACTTATGGACAGCGTCAAGTATGTCACTTACTCGTGTGTTCTTCCCCGCGTTTCTCCTCATCTGGTGACTGCTTAAGGATGACAATCCATCCTCAAGAAAGGTGTTTTGATAGTGCTGTAAAATAACCCGAGTTCCTGAACCAAAGAGCTTAAGCTTTGTACATAACAAATACTTAAATTAGCAGGCGTCAAGTGGGGTTGACCAACTAATGAGTCGAGACCCGTCTTTGCAGGTGTAACTTATACTATGCTTTGAAGTTAGAAATATAAAGCCGATCCCTTCTTATGCGTTATTGAATTCGCAGTCAAAGTGCAACGGGTGCAACGACCGTAAATGCAAACCAAACTAGGTTTTTTTAAAAAGACATAGGATAACAATAAACAACCATTTCTCGAAAAGAATGCTTCTTCCATGTCACTACTTTCCTCTGCTGACGATTACAAGTTTTTTCACATCTACAAGAAAGCTTGGAAAATTATCCATGTAGAATATATTACTTGGCCTTGGAGTCTCGTTTG
Source organism: Ceratonia siliqua (assembly GCA_034509205.1). Lineage (NCBI taxonomy): Eukaryota > Viridiplantae > Streptophyta > Magnoliopsida > Fabales > Fabaceae > Ceratonia > Ceratonia siliqua. Next base: position 8,916,990 of record JASKGM010000013.1, on the reverse strand, counting down.
TTGGTTGACTATGAACAAAGTTAAACAGAAAGTGGCTAAAGTTGTTGATTACGGTATTGAAATACGTATCGTGGTTACTTCTTACCGGATGGAAACATGGTCCATACATCTTTATGTGTGGGTCCTATTTTGCAAAAGATACAGTAATTCTCAAACTGAAAACAGGGTTTTTTTTAGAGTTTGTTCTTTGTAGTAACAGACTGCTTGAAAAAGTATTTGACATAATTTGGGCGAATTGAATTTTGATCATCAACAGAAGCTTTCCGTTTGGTTCACTTCATTACGACATATGATATCCAGTTTGGAACTCTCATGGAAGCCTAAGGCAAGTGCTAACCAATCTATAGCTTATTTAGATCATAAGGTCCATTCCATGGCTGATACAGTAGAGGCAACAGTCCCTGAAACTACATATTGTCTACAAAAAAGAGGTCCAAAGCATATATTCCCTTTCATCCCGGGCAAGCCTGTCTTAGTAGCCTCAGATAAAAATTTTTTTATCAACATTAGCCTCGGGATGGTCCACCAGTGCTGTGAGCCTGTGACCCATCTAATTGATATGAACAAAGTTTCACTCTGCAATTAACTTTTCTTCCAAGCCGTCTTATGTATTGAACGTCATTTTCTTCCTAACTATCATCAACCTAGAGAAGTAAATTATTTGTAGTTCAATGCCAACCACCACAATGAAGTTGATTATCTTCATTTACTTACACCATGTTAAGGAAGTTACTAAAAGAGAGAAATCAACCTGGGTATTCTTGTCACAGCCTTAATACAGCAAGAAAATTAAAATATAGTTCATTGACTCAAAAATAGGTATATACAGAAAAAGAAAGATCGGACTGTTTGACATGAAATATATGGTTTTCAACCTGAGAATGGCAAAACTTTTCCAACGGGGAGTAACAGTCTCTTGTTCAGCAATCTTGTATAAATAAAAGCTTGAAGCAAACTGGTGGTAAAGTTCTCTTAATTACCTTTAACAGAAAACTACACTTGAAAGGAATCAAGCATGGCCTTTAGAGTCTTTTGAGAAGCTGGCCACTGCTTATCATTAGCACTAGCCACAAACAAAACAACAGTATTTCCCTTTGCTGTTGCTTTTGCAAGATTGTGTGAACCAGTAAGTGCAAAGGGAGTTTCGAGCACGTATTTGTAGTACTGCAGACACCATGCCAGTGAAGTTTGTCACAAATAGTTACCAATGACAAAACTATGATAAGACTATATTGTGGCATAAAAGAATAATTTAACATTGACAGTTGCTACTGTGATACAATGAAGAGTCCTGGAAAGTTCACAATGCACTATCTTCCACCGATTTCAATACTTCGGTTTTAGGAAATTTCTCATTGCAATATGTGTATCTGTAAACCTCTTCTTAAATTTTGGAACCTCTTCTTAAATTTAGGTTTCAGTGAAATACTTCAATCAGAACAATTTGGTCTCTCTGAAGACTATTGAAGTTATAAGGTATGTACTTTATCAAGTTCTTTTTCTTCTTCTTTTAAAGAATAGAGACAAAAGAAAAACATAAATTTTCACACAACATAGGCTATTTGTAGCGTATAATTAGAAGAAAGTAAAAGACATTATACCGTCTGATCACCGAGCTTTTCAACTGAAGTCTCGAGCAGCTCATCTGGATCATATGTATTACCAGTCACGAATGGGCCAAGAGAAGCGATCACTTTCTCAGGACTTCCTATGTCTTCAATTGTTGCATTTGGTTTGTTGGTTAGGCGTATCAAAGGTGAAGCCACTATCTGGACTTTCCCCTGTTTATCATCTTCAAATTTAACCTCCACCCAGGGCTCTGCACATTTTGGCTGACAGTAATTTCCGGATAATATGTTTGCCACTCGCGTCTGTTTCCAAGTTGGGGGAAGAACAAACTGGTAAGGCTGCACATTTCCTGGAAAGAACTAAATCTAGAGTATCATTCAAAAAGAACAAAAACATAAAACTCCTTGGTCCTGAGATATGGTTTGATCTCAAAATTTTATTAGATAATGCTGGATGACATGTATAGCTAAAAAATGATGATGGCAGTAATAATTCATAAGAAGCCACAGATTAAGTTGAGGATCTCCATGCTATCTTGGTTCTTGCAAATATGGCAGCATTTTGCTGTTAAAAATTGCAGCATTTATTCCTTACCATTATCCATGTCAGCTAACAACAAATGGTAGAGAAAATCTCCCTCTTATATTTATATTCTAGAGAAGGAAGCCCTAAAATTAGCACAACAGCACAAGGGATGGGGATAACCACTATATGTGGCAGTGAAGATGATATAGGTAAATTACCGTTTATATACTCGATTTTTGTACCTAGATGCTGAATTGCTGATGAGGCTTTTGGGGAGGAGACATAAAAAAATCTTTTAGGGTGGACCGAAGAAAGCAAGATTGTCATAAAAATCCTGGGCAGATTAAATGACTAGTGGTGTTCTTTTCTCCAACTTTGATTACCAAGTAATTGAGACGTGTCCTGTAGATCATATAACAATTGTAAAAAATCATCACTGCCTAAGCTCCACCATCATCCTCCATCAGTTAATGTACTAAATACTTTGCAGGATAGGCATTCAGAAATGATAACAGACTCCCAGTTGTGCAAAATCGTTGCTTCCTACGGTCCATCAAATTACTCAGTTTCTATGAATGGCTTTGATTATCGTATGCCCCAATATTCTAATGCACAAGGAAAACATAAAATTACTAGTTTCTTTACCCAAAACTTAACTTTCAACTCTCAAATCTATGTAAGTGACCAAGAAGCGAAGAATTAATAACGAAAATTTTCCAGCTTTGGGTAAACAGGAACAAGAAGGAAAATTTAAATCCGTGTATCTTATAAAGCAATTTGCGTAAAAGAATCAATCAATGTACCTGCTCGAAGGGCGGGAGTGTCTTTGGGAGAAGCTTGGAATAGAACAAAGGATGGGTCTGATGGTGAAGGTGGGAGGTAGGAGCCAACCTCAACTTCTCTAGCTTGTGACGGGGGTGGTTCCTTCAGTAAAAGAAGGGGAAACGCTTGCACTGCAATCCCTTTCAAGAATTCCCTTCTCGGAGTGTACTGGCAGCGACTCACAGGAATGGGCTGAGAAGGCTCAGGGGCTGAGACTCTGAATGCACGAAAAGGTGAGAACTTTAAGGAGGAATAAGAAGAGGTTGAAACTATGGAGGAAACAGGAGGTACTGGAAAGGTCGCCATTTGAGATAGCGAGCCTTCGGGGGCAGGAAGGGTGGTTGATCTGGGTCACTCCCGGTCTTATCCATATTGGATTAGATTTCATATTCCTCTGCAGTCTGCATCCTTCACATAAAAACCATATCTCCTAAATCAACGAGTCACATAACAGTGTACTTAATGTGTGCTAAATTAGTAACTGGGTGTGACCATTTTTTTTTCTCTTTTTTATATATAAAAAAAATCTTACTTCCCCCAATTATATCATTGAAATAATGTAAATCATGTGGTTAAGCATATTTCAGGTTATTTCGGTTTGAGCCGTGGGCATGGCAAATGATAATACAAAATTAATAAATTGTCATGCCACTAAATAACGAGCCTTTTATATTAAATTATCAATAACAACTAGGACAATGGAAATAAGTGTAAAAATTTTAGTTAGTGAAATCTACATGAATTAGGTAGTCCCACTCATTCTTGTTTTCTTTCTTTCTCTCAGTTAAATTTATTAGTTCTTAAAACAAATTCAAATTGGATCTTGTATAAGGCCTTACAATGAGTTAGGAGTTGGGAAAACGTTTACAACTTATTCTTAACTAAAATGTTCAATGAAATTCTGGGTGTAGGAGGAGGTGATTGGCGTCTTCTGAGATGAATGAGATGTTGTTAGCAAAATTTAGAGGGAAATAAGAGACCAGATTTTCAAGTGTTCCCCACTCAATCCTCAATGGTATACATTTGAGCGTATTGTAGGTGAGAATGTGAGCCTAATTATAAAGCCAAGATTACTTTCTTTTTCCGAAATGAGACTGCATTGAATTGTATTATTATTCATAATGATTAAGCCAAGCTTCATTGAATATCAATACTCCTAGTCAAAGGAATATATGCAGGTGGGAAACAACTTATGCAGAAGAGGCCCAAAATAAATGATATTGATACATTGCTAGAAAACAATGCGGATAGGAAGAACAACTCAATCAATGCTAATTCATTTATACATATAAGATTTCATATATCTTCTTTGGAATTGACTACTTTATTTATAATTTCGCATATATGATTTCGACTTATATTCTCGGTAAGCTTAACTTGTGAACAGTGACGGAGCTTTGTGATACTATATATAAAAAGGTAACAGCTTTCTTAAAATATTTTTTTTTTATGTAATTTTGTTTTAAATTTTGGTCCCCTAAAAATTAAAATTTTTTATATAAATATTTTTTTTAAAATATTTTCTCTAAGATCCGTCCTGATAAGAAGTATAAGAAGTATGTCTCATAATCCCTTTATTTCCATTAACAGGAGCTTTATAGAAACTAACAAAAAGAAAAGGTAGATAAAACCAGAAGAAGTTGATGCATGGTCCTTGTCTAAGAAAGAATCTAGGGCATGCACTAGCACTATGTGTGGGTGTGAAACGGTGAAAGCTGTGGGGACTGAGCTAGCTACTAGCTACGAAGGGTCACGGACATCACTATGGGATTGGCCCTTCTCTCCATATTCATATGTAAAACTGTTCACATATGCCAGCATCTGTTGTATCCAATTCACTTGGCGTCACCCGCGACGTCATCACAACCATTATTTCTGTCTGCAAAATTACACTTTTTATTTATTTATTTATTTAATTTTTTGAGACCCTAATTCACGGACAGATGATAATGGCTTTTAAAAAAAGAAAAAAAAGTGGTTTATCTTTATATTATGTTTTATTTTTATATTTTTATTTCTAAAAAAAAGTATATCCACTATTAATTAAGCAAAGAAAGTAATTTGTCTCTTATCAGTTTTTTTGTCCAAAATATTTAGTTACTCACCATTCTAATTTCTATGCAAGAAAAAAATAATTTTTAATTAATAGATCAACTTAATTCAAATAAGGTAAGTGAAAATTTTAGTAGAATAATCTTAATTAGTACTACGAACTTGTGATATACAAAAGAAAAGCAATCTACTTAAATATGTAAAAAAAAGGTTTTATTAAATGATATTGCTAAAAAAGCATTTGGCAAAGCAATGCTTCAAAGTTCAAAGTCCCCTATTATTCTTTTTAAATATATGTTGATTTGAGGTCGGTGAAAGGATGGTGGATGATCTTATATAGCTAATATAGGTTAAATATTGTTTATATCGATTGATAATATATATGTTCTTCATTAACTCTGCCTAATTGTTCAATATAACTTGTAGAAAACATGTAAGTAATTTAATATTTTTATTTGGATCCCACCATATAATAATCAATATGCTTATATTGATTTAGTGAGTAATGCATCATATGTCTACACAAAAACCTTTCAATAAATGTACGTGTCTTCATAAAATAATATTCTTAACATTAAATGTTAGTTAATTTTAACATTGAAGTTTAAATTTCATTTTTTCTTAACATTAAAATATTATTTATTGATAAAAAAATTATTTACTAAATTCATTAAATTAATGTTTTTTCTTTTAAAATTTATATTTTCTAATGAATTAGTGTGTACACTACTCCTCACTGAAAAGTAGTAGGAGAAACCATAAAAAAAATGTTAGAGGAAAAAAATAATTTTCCATCTTAATTTCACTTAGTAATTTAAACTTTCAATGTTTTATAACTGATAGGCAATGCTCAAATCTATTTTCAATAGGGACGAAATAAATAAATTAAAAAAAAAACTTAAGCAACAGTTCAACCTTTTAGATTGATTTGCATACTTATACTACTAACTCGAAGATTTATTATTAAATAATGAATAAGAGGCGAGGCATGTAGCATATCACATGCTAATTCATGTTGGTTCACATACTTCACAGTTATTATTGCTATTACTTATTGTTTTACTATTATATCTTTTTTAAAAGATTATATATTATTAAATGAAAAATATAAATTCATCTAATAATAGACACCAATATTTTATAAATAACAAAATTTATTTTATTATTTTATAACTTGTTAATTATAATATATGGATAACTCTTCACCACTCATCATATATATTGAGCAATGCTGCTTTCATAATATTATTATTTTTATATAAATGTTATCTTAATCACTCATCTTATCTCATTTATTTATTTTACTTATCTCAATGTATTACTATGGGAATTTTTATAAGATTTTTGTGAGATAAACTTTATTGTAATATATTAGTATCCTAATTATTTAGGCCTTGTTCGAATCTCCTTCTGGATGGAGAGAAGGAATTCTTTTAAAAAACAAAGTCATTTTCAGAAAAATTTGGGCCTTTGGATCTCCTTTAATTCAAAATGAGAAGTTAATGAAAAATGAGTTTTCCTACTTAAATGAGAATGCAAAATTTGTAGCTTCTGATGAAAATGAGATCAGGAGAAGGAGATTCATCCCTGTTTGCCCTTGGCCTCGACAAATCCCTCGACAGTTTGCTTCTCGCCTTCATCTTCTACTTACATGCTCTGCCTATTTCTTTAACTAGGCCT
>JASKGM010000013.1:8900230-8910242 GCA_034509205.1 Ceratonia siliqua | reverse complement strand
GAATAAAGTTATTTTTATATAAGGCTCCATAATAGTCCCGTTTCATTCTTTATTTTTCTCTTTTTTTTTTTAATAAATCTATTTTTGATAAAGGTTGCAAGAAAAAGGGCCGAGCAATTGTGTAAGCAAAGTCGAATTCGTTCGGAGCGAGGGGCACCCGTCGGGTTTAACCGGCATCGGAACTACTGTTGAACGCAGAGACTTTCAGATTTCAGAGCTCCTTCCTTTTTCTTCCTCTGAAACTCCGTTTGGTCAGAGAGAAAAGGAAAAGAAACACAATTTCCTGTTTACAGAGAGATGGCAGAGTTGTCCATGTGTAGCAGCACCAGTAGCTCTGAGCTGACTCCAGAAGAAGAGAGGATCATGATTAGAGACATTGCCCTGGCTGCCGAAGCAAATAGTAAAGAGGGCGACACCTTTTACTTAATCACCCAGAGGTTCCCCGCTTCCGTCCTTTGTCTTTTTTCCTCCTTCCCCCTTTCTTTCGTTTCACTGAAAATTAGTCGGTAATTTAACACTTCTTGTGAACAATTCAATCTTCCGTGGTACAAGCTCTTGCTTGCTCCGTCATGTATGAAAACAGATTTGGTTTTGGGAGGACTAAATGATACTAGAGTGCCAAGGTTGGGGAACTGGGTAGCAGAAAGTGAAGGAAAAAATTGTAACTTTTCCCCCCTTTTTGGATTAGATTATACCAACATTGTTTCGCTTGGGAAAATGGGGTATGGTTAAAATTTCCTGAATTGTTTTTTGCTGGATTTATTCTGTGTGTTTGTACCCCAATTTTATTCTTCTTCTGCTCATTTGAGATTTTTTTAAAAGATGGTCGATAATTTTCTGCTAATTGCATTTTTTTTTTCTTCACAATTCCGTGAAAAGAAATCAAGCATCATATTCACTATCAAAGCAGTAGAGTCAGTTTCTGTGAATATCGCCTAGTTGATTTAGTCTGGTAGGTAATGTTGTCTAATGGATACTGATTAGAGGGAAACAAAGCTTGAAGAACATGACTTTCTGAGCCTAACTGTTGGTACATACTAAAAATTTGTAGTTAATATAGCAGAGATAAAAATATCATTCTCTTTCTTCATGATCAAGTGTCTGAAGAGGCAAATATAATTTGTTTTTACGTTGACAGTAACCTAAGTTAATCTTCGTGTCTTGTATATAGATTGATTGGTCTACTTTAAATACCCCTGCTCCAATATATAACTAAGTGGAGGCAAGTGTTTCTGATTCGTTTCATGCAGATGGTGGCAGCATTGGATTGAATATGTGAACCAAGACCAGACAAACAATACATATGATGGATCTTCCTTTTCGGAGCATTGTGATTTGGCCAATTCAAGTGCTTTAAAGAGGCCAGCTAGTATTGATAATTCTGATTTGATATATGATGCAGTGTCTGAGGATTCTGGTGCAGGTATTGAGATCCATGATACTCTATTGGAAGGCAGAGACTATGTATTGCTTCCCCAAGAAGTTTGGAACCAATTATATTCATGGTGAGACTGCTTGCTCGTCCCACAGGTCATTGTTGGAATTTGTAATCTCCTTTTAATCTTATATAACTACATCCTTGTATCACATGGTACAGTAAACTTTAGTAAGTATGGCCCTCTTTTTTCCAATTATCCACTTTAATTATGTTAATTTATTTTCGGCTCAAATTTAACCGTGTTAAGTTTCACCTTATATGATTCAGCCTCTTTCTGTTCTTCAAGACTCTCTTGAAATTCTCAATTTTTTGTCAAGACTGACTATTTTGCGATGTTGGTGGCAATTTTGTTGTTATAGGTATGGAGGTGGTCCTACATTGGCAAGGAAAGTTATCAGTTCAGGTCTTTCCCAGACAGAATTGGCAGTAGAGGTGTATCCTTTACGGCTTCAATTACTTGTGATGTCGAAAGGTGATCGATCCATTATACGAATAAGCAAGAAGGTATATGAGAGAAAATAATGACCTATTATAAATAACCTTTGGTACCTCTTGCTGCCTTTCCATTTTAAGCATGATTCAATTTATACATGCTCCATTTACCTTAGAGTTGAGATATTTGGGTCAGGAAACCATTGGACAGCTTCACAGAAAAGCTTGTGAAATGTTTGATCTTCTCTTGGAACAAGTAAAGTTTTCACAATTCCCTTTTGAATTTCTAATCTCTAGAAACATTTTTTTTTTTAACTTTCATTGTGTAGTAATCAATAGGTTACCTCCAACATAGGTATGTATTTGGGACTACTATGGCCGCCGGAAGCATGCTTTGATGAATGACATGGACAAAACACTTGATGATGCCAATATACAGATGGACCAGGATGTGGGTCTCCTCTCACTTTGATGTATTAATATTCCTCTTGCTCTGGCTTTCTTTTTATCTCGTTTTCTTATTGCTTTCTGACCACGTTCATACAGATTCTTGTCGAGGTCCTTAACAATATGAATAGCACAACTTCTGCTCAGGACAATGGATCTGCACAGAGGGAAGCAAGTTCTGTTCTTGTGGAGCCAACAAAATCAAGCTTATCAATTGCTGGTGGCTTATCTGCTAGCAAGGGTGCATCTAGAAGCTATAACATAGAGCTTTCTTCATCTCAGAACCTGACTTCTCCAGTCAGAGATGTGGATAACACTTGTGGAACCAGTGGTGTCAGCACAAGAGGTTCTTCGGCTGGTCTCACTGGCTTACTGAACCTTGGCAATACTTGTTTTATGAATAGTGCAATACAGTGTCTTGTTCATACACCAGAGTTTGCTAGGTACTTTCGGGAGGACTATCATCAAGAGATAAATTGGCAAAATCCATTGGGCATGGTTGTAAGTATCATGTAAAAAGCAATAAGCATGAAATTGTTTTCTTCTCTTCAAAAGTATTTTTCTTTATAGGTCTTAAAGCAAGGATTTGGTTTAGAGACAGATAATTACTGTGATAATTATTCATTTAAAATGTTCTATAAAATTTTAACATGTGTTCCTGGAGATTCCTTACTTCCTCTCTTGATAATATCTTTACCCAATCACTAAAGTGCCAAGTAATGGCTTTTTCTTTTTTTGTTGGTTCACTCACTTGTTTTGAATTGGTTTAATCATTGTTCATAGGTGCCACTCCCTGGGATAACCTTGACTGTCAATAGTTTCTATCCATAATTGTGGAATGACTTTTTATCAACTATATGATTATTATTGTGGCTTTCAGCATATATATGATTTGATGATTTCTTAACAATAGACTGACATTTGTATAGCTGTTTTAGGAGTAAAACACGATTATACTTACAAATAATTGTTCTAAATGGAAGTTATACCTATGTAGGGTGAACTAGCTCTAGCATTTGGTGAGTTGCTTCGAAAACTATGGGCCCCTGGCCGAACGCCAATTGCTCCTCGGCCTTTTAAAGCAAAGCTTGCTCGCTTTGCACCTCAGTTCAGTGGGCACAATCAGCATGATTCTCAGGTTTGCTGGTTGACTGAAAATGTTTTTCCCTAGTTTCTTTGATTTCCATGGTTTAGTCTGTATTAGCATGTTTTATTATTTTTTCAGGAGCTTTTAGCATTCCTGCTTGATGGTCTCCATGAAGACCTAAATCGCGTAAAGCACAAACCCTACATAAAGTCTAAAGATGCTGATGGTCGACCTGATGAGGAAGTAGCTGATGAGTATTGGGCAAATCATATTGCTCGTAATGATTCCATAATTGTTGATGTGTGTCAGGTGAGTAAAGTGAGTTATTTTGAAATGTGATTATGTTTTGTTGTTAATGGTTTGATATCATCCTGTGAGAAACAGCTTTAGCTTGCGTGATGGACTGGAAACTCTGCTTAGAATGTCCGATGAATAAATTTTAATAAATCTATTGCTAGTCCATGTAGAATGATTAGATATGCCTTAATATGATTTTTTAACTGAATTTCTCATTTTCTTGATGTCAAGATGATTGCTATGCTATATTTTCCGTCAGATTGTAAGTTTCATATGTTTTAATGCTGCTGTACACTCTTTACACGATGTAGTGTCTTCAGTCTTCACTATGTATTGTCTTTTTGTGGTATCTAATATCCCTCAATTGAGCTAATCACGAAATTAGGATATGGCTTCATAAATGACTGGTTAGAACTAGTCTCAATGCTCCTTATGATTTTTCTTTCACCATTCCATCCTATATAATGCTAGATGTCATTTGGGTCTCCAATTCCATCCATTGAGATAATTGTGCCTAATGCTGTCAAAAAGCACCGATACCAAAAGAGGTTGTATTTCAAAATGGGGCAATCCCACTACCCTTTAATTGTTGAACTCTCTAACAAGTATAAAAACAATTGTAACCAGTACCCTTGTCTTTTCCTTTTCCTTAAGGAATATACTCTAGTTTCTAAATTTTGTATTTGTATCATAACCCCCCGGGGGGGGGGTTATGTGGTGGATTAAGAATAGGGTAATTGGTGACTACAATTTTTGATTGTTTATGTTCGAAATGATAAAAGTGGTACTCAGGGTGGATTTTTGCTGAGAAAAAAATATAAAAAAAATCAGAAAAGAAAAGAATGAGACTACTTCCAATTTTTTCCTTCGTAAAGGAAGAGATTCTCCTACAGTAGCTTTTTTAAGAGTTGATGTTCTGCGACATCTTCAATATTAAAGTTAAAACAGAGCTTCTGTTTTGGAAGAGAGTAGAACGGTTGTGGGATAGGCTTATGTGGTGCTAGAAGAGGGAAGATATTGGAAGTTTAAGTGGCTTTTCACTGACAAGTCAGAATGTTAAAACATGAAAAATTAGGATAAAAGTGGCCTGCAATAAGACCTATTTGAGTCCTGGAGAACTTAGGAAACAGTTTGGCAACCATGTAAAATCTGTTGTCATCCATTTGTGTATAATTTTGTTATGGGGCATATGAAATAAGCAGTATTAAAGCAACTCTAGCTTATAAATGGTTGCTTCCATTATCATTAGGAGCATTATGAGCTTGTTAACACAACGAAGTGTGCTTTATACCAAAGGAAGGGAGAATCATAAGTTAAGAGAAATTATATTTTCCAATTTGTGTGGTTTTTATATATACCTTTCGATTTTCAGGGTACAGTTGACTTGTAGCATAGCCCATCTTACACTAGAAACTTTGACTGATTAAGAAAATGTTCATGGCATTTATCAATAATGCTGCTGTATGTCCACTACAGCAACATGAACATCGTATGTCCATTACGTGTTAGAACTTAGAAATTGTCTTTAATGTCTGTTTTTTATGTCTTATTTATTCACATTTTATATGCTCCTATCAAGTTCACTTACTCATATGTTTCTGATAATTCTTCATTTCTTCATTTGATAGGGTCAATACAAATCAACTTTGGTTTGTCCAGTTTGCAATAAAGTCTCTGTCACATTTGATCCTTTTATGTACCTTTCCTTGCCACTCCAGTCCACCACCACCAGGACTTTGACAGTGACAGTTTTTACTTGCGATGGAACTGCCCTGCCATCTGCTTGTACTGTGACTGTGCCTAAGCAGGGACGTTGCAGAGATCTGATCCAGGCACTCAGCAATGCTTGTTCATTGAAGCATAATGAGAGGCTATTACTTGTGGATGTGTGTACTAGACTATAATAAAATTTTACATATCTGTGCTGGAATTACATGTGTATTCTATTCTAATGGGTGTGATATTGATATGCTATTCGCAGATACGAAACCATTTGATCCAAAGATTTCTTGAAGACCCTCTTATATTGTTGTCTACAATCAAAGATGATGACCATCTTGCTGCTTACAAGATTCCAAAGATCAACAAGAAAACAAAGTATCTCCAGTTAATACACCGGCGTAGAGAGCAGTATGTATTTTTTCCATCTAGATGTCATACTCTATATTAGTTATACGTGCTACAGAAGTCAGTCTGGTTTGTCTTAAAATGCATAAGTAACAAAATTGTTAAATAATAAACATTGTGATTTAATACCTGTCATTTTTTAACTATTATGGGGATTCAGGGAAAACAGTTTATTCCGTGGTTTATAAAACTAGAATGCTGTATTATCTAACTTTGATCGGATCTGTGACTTTGTTTGGTCTGGACCCATGTTAAAGATAAATGGCAGAGATTTGCTGTGATATGACAAATACAACATCATGGCCTTAAAACATCATGTTGGGCATAATTTCGGATGCTGTTGTTTTGTATGCTAAACTGCTTTCTGATGTTCTATTATTGTAATTTTTGTCTCCTAGGAATAGTGACTCACAGACCATATCAGGATGGAAACCGTATGGAACACCTATTGTTTCCCTGATCTCATGTGATGAAGCAGTCACAAGAGGTGATATACAGATAATGGTTTATTGTATGCTCTCTCCTCTTCTGAGGAAAGGCAGCAATGTGGAACAGGCTGCTATTTCTGAAACTAGCATCCCAAAAGCAACACCAGACCAATGCAGTGACACTACTGGTGATGCATGTGTTGGCACCATGTTGTCAAATCCACCAAATAAGGATGGAACTGATTCCAAAGCACCAATACCTAAGTTACCTCTTCAGTTAGTAGATGATAATAATGCTTGCATAGATCTCTCAATGGGAGAGGAGAAAGTAGTTAAACTGTCACCATCATCAGCAACAGTTCTAGTATATGTTGATTGGTCACAGAAGCTTCTGGAGAAGTATGATACCCAGCCACTTGAGAATTTGCCAGAAGTTTTAAAATATGGGCCGGTGACCAAGAAAGCTCGTACTGAACCTCTCTCTTTGTACAACTGCTTGGAAGCTTTTCTGCGTGAAGAACCGCTGGTGCCTGAAGATATGTGGTAAGTTCCTCCTCAACTATCTTTATCAATCTGTTCATGATGGTTTTAATTATTTTGTACTGTGTTTGCCCCAAAATTTCACTAGTTTGTGCAATAAAAGACAACTCATACTAGAGAATGAAACTATTTACCATTGACTGTCATCAGCTTCTTGTTTGAAAAGTTTTTGGTAGTAAATTTAGAGATGATAAACAGTGATGGTCCACAGCATTGATTTTACTACAATTTGGTTAAATCCTCCTTTATAAGGTGACCTGTGGAGCTGGTTATAGTTACATAATACTTTCTATGAGTCTTGGACAAGACTTCAAACTTGTTGGATATGTTGACTATCAATGATCATTTCAACCCAAAAGTTAAGTTGTTAGGTAAAGGCCCATAAATGATTTTATGAAAATCTCTAACATGCCCTCTCATGCGAAAGCCCCTTGGGCTTGTAGCGTGGACAAAGTACAAGGCCACCGGCCCACCATAGCTTATGTTGAATTTCAATTTAATTATGAAGAATGGTGACGACAAAGATTGAACTCTTGATTGCTTGGTTATAGAGGCTTCGGTATTATGTCAACGACTATTTTAATCCAAAAGCTTAAGTTATTAAGTGAAAGCCCATGAATGATTTTATGAATATCTCTAACATAGGCTTGACTTTTTCCGCTTGTAAACATTTGAATACAGCTTTCTTTCTGGTATACCTAACAGGATTGCTAATCATAAGGCATTGCCATACCTTAGTTTCTCAAAATTGGCACCTCCGAATTTTAAGTGTGACCACAAGCCACATTCATAGGATTTGAGTATGACTATTTAATATGCTATTAAAGGACAAGGAAGCATTGTGCCAAAAAGAATAATGAAGGACATGATCTGTTTACAGTTAGAGCAATTAAATTTTTGGATTTAGGTGCTTTGAGGCATGTTGATGTGATATTAATGTTTTCAAACTCTACATTTTATGACTTCAGTTCTGAATCTGTAAAGATGTTATATTTATGTATTCTAGAAGCTTTAAGTATGTTGGGTTTGCTTTTGTTTTATTTTTTTTATTTTACAGAGTGCTTTATAGTTTATACAAATGCCACATTACAAAGTTGTAGTTCTAATGGGAATTTCTGGGTCCAAAATTTATCTCATTGTACTTATGCATATTGAGGCTTGGCAATGATTTATTGGTTGCCTGTTTCTTGAAGCTACTGTCTTTGGATATGTTCTCTTTTGCCTCCTCCCCTCCTTTACACTCATTTTAAAAGCATTTTGCCGAGCTTGTTCCTTCTCCTTTATTGACCCTTACCCTTTTTGAACCCCTTAGGCCTCAAATACTGTATGACTCTTGTACTTGATTTAGCCTTTTGGTGTGAGCTTAACTCTCCACCTTTATGGCTTTTTTTTTTTAACATCAATGAAGTTAGAATTCATTAGACATTCTTCCAGAATCCCCAATCAGTAAACTATAACTCTGGAACACATTAACTATTGTGTTATTTGTGTATACTACTATACTGTACGTTATAATTTTCATGCTATCTGTTATGAACATCATAAAATGTTTGGCTTATACCAATTCAACCTTAAAATGAAGGATTCAACTGTTCTACATATATGCCACTTTGCATTTTCTATTTTTATATTCTTTTCCTGTCAGCTTTTATACTGCTAAAAACTCTCTTTACATGGGCTGAAAATGTGTAACTGCTGAAGAAATAGCTCTTAAATCATTGCCCAGCCCACTTATGTTAAGGTGGGAATGGATAATAGTTAAATGCTAATAATATATATATCTGAATCTGATAGGTACTGTCCTCAGTGCAAGGAGAGACGGCAAGCAAGCAAAAAGCTTGATTTGTGGAGGCTCCCAGAGGTGCTGGTCATTCATTTAAAGAGGTTCTCATACAGCAGGTCCATGAAGCATAAGCTAGAGACCTTTGTTAACTTTCCCATTCATGACTTCGACTTAACAAATTACATAGCCAATAAAAACAACTCCCGACGTCAACTCTATGAACTGTATGCCCTTACAAACCATTATGGTAGCATGGGTAGTGGGCATTACACTGCACATATCAAGGTAAGTTGGAAAGCATTTGATACATTGTTTTTCATGCACAATTTCTATGGTTCGTCCTTGGCATTGAATACATTTAATAACTTTACTTTGAAGATGCTATTTGATTCTATTGATGGGTTGCTACAGTCTACTTGTCATTAGATTGTTTTACTTCTAACTATACTGCAGTCTGACTGGCATTGTCACAATATACAGCTTTTAGATGAAAACAGGTGGTACAACTTTGATGACAGCCACATATCACCCATAAGCGAGGATGAGGTTAACACTGCTGCGGCCTATGTTCTATTTTACCGGAGAGTGAAGAATGATGATGCAGCCATCAGCAATGGGGCTTAGTATTCCATGGTTGGGGGCATTGTTACACACCCAAAGTAGATTTCAATGACATTTTTTTTTCCCAAGAAGATTCTAGAAATAGATAGGTTAGCAATATCCAGATGTTTGCGTCTCATTCAGGGCATTTAGTGTATGGAAAAGCACAAGGCTTGGTATTATATGAGTATTCACGGGAAGAATTCTAGATGAAGTTCTTCCTTTTTTTCTCTTTCGAGGGAGAGTGTAGGAGGTTGAAATTGGATCCATGGATTTCTGAACAAGTGGAAACTCACATGTTAATATTGAAATTGCACATAATGCTCGGCTTTTTGAACATGATAGAGATTTTGTGTAGTAAATGCAGTTATAGTATAATGATTTGATCTTCTAAATATTCTAACTGGAATATTAAGCATTCCACTTTCCTTCATAATATAATTGTAAATAAAGCCTTGTAGATGCATAATGGGCTGGGCCTGGCACTGGTGGGCACTGAGCACAACATAACTGCTTCTGAAATGCCCGTTGCTATGTTGAAGCTGTTCTCGTACTCGTATCGTTTTAATTGCTCTTCCAATATGTTTGTCTCCACGAAGACGAAGCCTATGACGATATCTCGGATAAAACTCGGGGCTAGTTCTTGTGATTTAAATGACCCGTGACAAGTATCAGGCCCTTAACCTGAGTATCGGATGATTGAAGACTAGAATCAGTAATAGTCGTCGTGAATTGACTCGGAGTTATAGAAGATGTAGAACTTGAATTGAGACTAAACGCCTTTCATCAAAGAGAAAGATGCGTGGAATTTTGTTAAACATATCCATTGGTTG
>JASKGM010000013.1:8878449-8890497 GCA_034509205.1 Ceratonia siliqua | reverse complement strand
AGTAGAAGAGAATACTATAAGGTCATATATGGAAGTTTCTTATTAAAATTTTGAATAAAATCAAGAGAAGGATTAACGGACCATGACCACCCCTCACTTTTTTTCCTCTCCATCTTAAAAAAATTCTTACAGAGGGACCTCTCTAATTATAGTGGTTACTCACAGTGAACATTATGTGACTAACTCACCCTTAAGCTTTACAATTTTGGCTGCACCCTACTTTCTAATACACAGAATACAATCCCAGCTGTAGAGTTACTTAACCAGAACATGACATCTTAGTTAGAACAACTGTAATAATGGAACTGAGTACAAAAGCCAAAGTCTTTAGAGTTTAACGCAGCGTTAAATCATAGACAACCTTTTTGAAGATGTCAAGATAGATATAAATAATTGACAGCATTACCTTCCCATCCAATTGATGTTTTGCCTTCTCAATCTCTTGCTGTTAAAAGAAGAACACACATTTCAAATATGACCAAATAATATGAACTAACATTCTACCAATACTATAAACTAGAAAGTAAAACTCTTAAAGATAACCTTGATTTCATCTGGTATGTTCTCTGAAAGTGCCTGTACTCTCAGGTATAACGGATGCAATGCAAAAACAGAGAGTGAACTGCAAAACAAAATAATGAATGCAAGTAGGTTTGAGATCACAACTGCAGGTCTGTAACGGTTACTATATGAAGTATTCAAAAAATGATTAATCAAAAGAAATGGTGAAGTAAGATATATTTGATGTCAGAGAAATAAAGTAGCAGATTTCTAAAGCCCGAAATGTTGCATATTTGTCTCTTATCCAATTACATAGTTTGATGTGCTTTAAAATCAAAAGAATATATCCAACTGGGGAGTGCAAATACCTGCCACTTCAAAGTTGCAAGGATACCAAAGATAAGGCAATTCGCATTTTTAAGCAAATTTTGGAAAAGTCAATTTCGTATATCTTTAGTTTTTCCCCCTAATTTCCTATATCTTATGTTAAAAATATATTTAAAAAAAAACCAATGTAGAGCCAACTCCTAACATCTTAAGCTTTTGGAATGAATTAGTCCGTCATATAGTATTTGCATCTTTATGACCAAACGGTTAGAAATATGAACCCTGTTGCCCCATTCCTAATTAAATTAAATTCCAGCACAAAGTATGGTGAGCCTATGCTTAGTCCACACTTCAAGTTCAAATGACTTTCATGAAAGACAAAATATGCACACACAAATATTGATATAATGATATATACAAGGTATCCATATATTTATCTACTATATATTGGAGATGGTGTTGTACCTGTATGGATAAGAATCCCACCACATCCCATGCACAGATGTATCATTGATTGGTAAAAGTTGAACTAAATGAAAACCAGATGCAACAGCCCAGTCAACTAGTAACTTAAGGTCAAGAAACTCTCCCACTCCTAGATCAGATTCTGACCTAACAGAAAACATGGGTATTGCTACACCAGCACCACGCCAAGGCATTTCCTAGCAAAGCAAAACAACTTATTAGAACCACAAAATTTCCAGATAAGCATAATGTCCACTTGGTTAAATGCAACTTAAGTTCAACATCATACCCGCATCATGCCATCTGAAAGAAAAATATATTTTGCCTCATCATTTGAGGAGTTAATGGAGACTTCTCGATTTGGACTATTTTCTAAAGAAAAGTTTCCAGCCTTGCCATATTTGCAATATCTATACGTGGAATTTCCATTAAGGAAGAATGTGAAAGGATAATGAAAATAATAATAGCAACAAGCAAAAATAATAACAATGCAATTACTTCAAATAATTAAGGACTAAGAGTTCAAAATGGATATTTTATTGGAAAATCACTCCTTCGTATCACACAGTCAGCTTGCCAGACAGATTCACCACAGTAGCTGAGTTTTAGTCCATTTTGGACCTTCCACTGTCCTAAATGTGTATGGCTACCAATCACACATACCTGCACACGGCCAAGAGAGGTCACTAATTCATCATAAGGGCTAATCTTTTAAATACAAATCCTTGAAGTATTAAATTATGCAGACAAACATTTTTGAAATTTTAAATTTCAGGCTGATAAACAGTATAGCTCATCAAGGACTAGAAAAAATCTCACTGATGTGTCTTTTTCAATATTTGGGCAGCAAACTTTGAATTGGATGATGATGGTATCTGCTGCTCATCAGAAGTCACAGTGCATGTCTTATCAGCGAAATGATAATAATGACACTTCGAAAAAGGAATTTAAATAAAAAGGTCCAAAAAGTTAAATATTAAAAAAGTTACCTTCTTCAGCAAACTTAATGTGGTTGACTCCTTTGGGTGGCTCCACACTCAAATCCCAGCTTCGACGAAAGATGACATTTCTGAAAGCACTTCTGAAAGGGAGAGCATCTGAACCAGTCTGGACTTGATGTTTAAAAGAGAAAGATGTTGAGAAGATATTAAAGTTAAAAAAATTAATAGCTTTATATCACATCTAGCATCTAGCAACTTATAGGGGATCTATATTTCAACCATTAGACTCCATATTGAAAACTTGGTAACTAAGACAGCTGAAAGTTGAACCAAGTTGAAGTATCTTGGCATGACTCTGAGCAGAAAGATACAGAAATAAGAACCTTGAGCTGTGGAGTGTTATTATATATATCAAAACATATCTTATGGTCCCATCACAGTTAAATCATATATATGTCACAGATATCTGACCACTCCCCTGTGAAAAATTTTCAGCATCTACTATTATGAGAGCATTAAAAGGATTGCCATGATTGTTTACCACAGGAAGCCATTACATTTAGTACAATTTTGTATTTCCATCTATCATTCTTATTTTATATTTTCCAATTATTTTAGATTCTTAAACAGTAAACCAGAACATACTGATTAGCATTTTGAAAGATTTCAGATATAAAACAGGCACAGTAATAAGGTCAAAGAGAGAAAAAAGAGAGTACAAAAACACAATATTGGCTTAATTTTAGCCTTACACCAGCAGTTGGATCATCTCCCAACACATCCACGCCTTAAGAAGTGATATGTGCTAGCTACACCCTCAACAGAGCTCAGATAGAAGGAACACATCAAATAACATCTGTTAAATTTTTTTTCTTTTGTTGACAAACTACCTGCCTTTTTTTTCTTCTTTTATATCCTTACGGTCACCTCAACTGAAAGTGTTATCTATGCAAGTTTTCTGTAACCAAAGTGGCCTTCTGCGTGCAAGTTTATTAGGAATTTCCACTCTTAGATGGAAATTTGTTTAACCAAAACATTCCAAATTCGACATATCTAAGTGAACTTTTTCATTTCATTGATGGTGGAGATTGGAGAAATATAAAAAATGAGTAGATAAATGAAAATAATTGCAATTTCAATATTAAAATTAATGGAACGTCCTAGTAAATACCAAGAAAACTGAGAGAGGGTTCAAAATCTGCTAGTTTTGCTTAATAGGTATTAAGTATTTTAGTCATCTATATATCTTTCATTCTTTCGGCCGCCAAATAAGAACAATCCTGAAAAGGATTACAGTGGAATACCATTTTAGTAAACGAATCTAAATACTTCGGAAATGGCAGTAGAACTTAGACACATCTTGCAGAAGCAACTAAAAGTAACCTTATAAAGAATTTTAGAAACATGAGGAAAAAGAGAAAGGCAGCACCTGCCAGAGGGCACAGAACTCAACCTCCTGCCCGCTCTGAATACCTTCAGGGAGTAGCAATTCACGCTTCTTCCCCATTTCACCTCTCAGAATATTCCGGTTATCATCTACAACATAATAATTGTACTGGCATTGGAACCCACATGGCACTATGATACTTCCGCCCCAGATGAGCTCATCGCCTTGATGAAAGGGCCTGAGCAACAAACCCTTCTTCACATTCCACGATCCAAGCAACGGTACAGAGCCACACACGAGCAAGTTTTGCCCCCATTGAGTAAAATATGGTAATCGAAAGCTTATCTTCACCGATTTCACGGAGTTGCTCCTGGAAAACAATCCCGAATTCACCATATCTTCCAAAATGGATTTGACAGAGCGGAAATTGAATAATGTCTGGAAATATAGTGCAATTGTCAGTGTCAATCGAGATCAGACGAATCCACAACATATTAGAGAACAAAAGTAACAAAACTCTGGAAGCAATTAATCAAGACTACAGTTACATGTTAGTTTACTGAAATGCTTCAATTTCTGTGCTTTCTCACACAGCTCAAGTTTTCAACAATTTCCTCTTGCTATGTTTAAGTAAACAAAAGGTGGGTCTTGGGTTATAAATCGGAAATGAACGTACCACTGACCAAAATTCAAGTAAACAAACTTCAAAACATAAACCAGAAAAAGAAAGCCAGGAACTTATACGAGGCCAACAAGGTTTCAATCTTTCCTGAGAAAATGAAGATGACAGGATGAAATTCACAAGAATTAACATGAACAAGCCTAAGCCAATTCACCTTTACTTAAACCGAACGATATGATTTTGCAGGTCTTGTTGAGGAATAAAAAATAGTTTTCAGCAGCAGCAAGAGTGGAGAGGAAACAAGTTAATGTGAGAGTGGACTTAGTTCAATTCGAAGCAACCAAAATATGGGGAAAGGTTATCAGCTTTCGGGAGAGATATCTTTTAGAAAAGAGAACTACGATCGAAAGGGGACACAGAAACAGATTAGAGACGTTTCTGCAGACTAATACTATAAAAAATGATATTTTCCAGATACGGTTGTGAAGCCTATCGAATGGTGCTTTCACGGGGAGAGTGACACTGTGACAGTATATTCTGGGCTGGATCACTCCAAGTTCGTGAGGCTGCTTTATTTGTTTACAAAATATATCAACCGTTGATAATATGTAGAAAAGCATTGTGTGGTGGGGCATTAATTTGTATTTTCTATTTCTATAAAAAGTTATTATTTAATTATAAAAATAATTATTTTTATAATTAAATAATAACTTTATAAAGAACAAAAATAAAAAATAAAAAAACTATATTTTTGCTACAATATAAGATTTTAAATATTTTCTATCGGAGATATTTTTTATAGAACACCAAGTCACGTTCATTTTTAGTTTGCAAAGAACCATGGAATTTAACTACAAAAATGAATGTGATTTGGTAAGGAAATGTTATCTGGGTCAGTTGCTTTGTTATGTTTGTATTTTTGTTTCCTATGTATTCATTTACAAGAAATTTACAAAAATTGAATGTTTAAAATGATTTTTATTTTATTATTTTTTAAAATAATTATAAAAAATTTTATAGAACAAAAAAATAAAAAATTTGTTTAGATGAAATAGTTTTCATTAATTATTTTTTATATTTTTTAAAAAATAGGACAAAAACAAACTAAAATATATTAAAGTGGTTCTTTATTTTTTAATTATTATTTTAAAAAATAATTTTTAAAAAACAACTTATCAAAATATTTATCCAAACAAATTTTTTAATTCTCATAAAATAAAATAAAAATTAAATTCATTTCAAATAGGCCATTTAATTTTATAAAATTAATCTTACAAATTCCTTACAAAATGAATAAGAATATATGTGATTAGATGATAGATAAGTTTATAAGATATATATAAATATCAAATTTATGAAGTAACATTTTTTAAATGTATAAGAAATGTTTTATAATTTGTAAGTTCTCACCCCAATTTAATTCGGTTTAACTAGCAAACAAAATCTTACCTTTAAAAAGTCTAAATCTATTACATGATTCTCGCCGTTGTGTTTTCTGAAATGTCAAACGGAGAAAAAAAAATAGACACATCACAGAAAAGGTAAAAATCCTAAGGGGAATTATTTTAGTATAAACGTAGAAACAATTCATTCTTAAATTTTAATAACTAATTTAATTATAATTTAAAAATAAATTACATAAAAAATATAAATAACAAGAATATTATACTATAATAATATTAAAAATATTTCCGTAGATGCAAGACCCAAACACCCAACAAAGATGAGAGCATTTCTAAACCTTGGGGTTATCAATTCATTATGTAATAAAAACAAAAGATAATTCTCAATAATTACTATCATTAAGTATTATAGGCACAGAATTAGCAGACTAATTGAAAAGAACTTTCATTAACATGATGAATAAGCTTCTAATCATGCAGAACAGGGGGTAATATCATATGCCTCAATTCGACTTCTCACTTGGATGAATACATGCTAATCAAATTTCCTTCACACTCTCAACTGGTACCACCTCCATTCAGATTTCTATTTTTCTTTTCAGCTGCAGATAGAGATAAAAAGAAGGGAAAAGCATTCACATCGCAAAACAAGAATGGGTGTGCCATTGCCATCGTTGGATGAACATCTTGGTCAAAATTATCCAACATATTTACCTGGCTTAGAGAAGCATACAGAAAGAATTATAAAGGATGCGAAACAAAAAGGAAATTGCTACCATTTTTTTTTCCTTTGAGTTTTTCCCTCTTACATCTCTGAAGAAGATAATACACAACAGCGCTAATGCATATAATCAAGGCCTGCCACTCGTGGACTTTGACCTGAAAATGCATACACTGTGGATCTTTTTAATCAACTATTTACACGCATAATGACAACTTATATCCACTCAGAGTGAAGCTCGCCCTTCACGTAGCTCACATTTATGGTACTCTTGTTTGGCCGGCCTATTGATACAATTTAGTCCTCTGTGATACATAACACAAATACTACAAATATTAAATATACGCATTTAACAGTTCGAAGACAACCTGCAGAAGCTGCAAAAACAGGATATCAGTGTACAAAAATGAATAATTTATACCTTATATAAGCAATTTATCAGCTGCTCTAGGAACTTCACAATTAGCCAATCAAACCTAGAAGGCTAAAAATAATTGCAAGGCCAATTTAACTGGAGGAAGAAAGAAGAAAAAGAGTGGAAAACAGAAGTAAAAATCTGATATCACAACAGATGATGAATGATATTAATATGCAAACAAGTTTGTAAAACAAATTGCCTCTAATTTAAAGAGAACATGTTAGCTTCAACTCAAATAACTACACTAGATCATTAAGCATACTCACATGAAGATGGTGACGGCCCATTAAAATGTGTGTCAGAATGTTCTGCAGCTGGTTCAATTTTAGGAGGGGGCTCAACATGAGCAAAAGCTACATTTGGCAAAGGACTCAAAGCAGGAACCGAATGAGGGACATGTACAGGTGGTTCAACTTGCTGTTTTGGTGAGGCAACAGGATAGCGTGGAGCAATAGTTGGGGCAAACGCAGGGGTTAGATGAGAATGTTTTCCAGCATTCCGGGTATACCTCTTTCTATACCCAAATCGACAATTAGGGGGCTCAGCTTGAGAACTTCTCCCAGGTGCAGGCAAACTTTTTGCAGCAGCAGGAGAACCAACCTCAGGAGGAATTGCACCTTTCCCAGCTGCAGGTGCAGGTGTAGGTGAAAATGCAGGAGTTAGATGGGCATTGTGGTGATGATGATGACGCCAATGGTGGTGGTGAGGATGAGGCAGAGGAGCAGGAGAAGGTGACCATGCAGTACCACTACCATCACCACCATGAAGGGAGTGTTGCAAGATGGATGAAAGCCGAACCTGCTTAACCCTACCAAATTCAGTGTTATTCAAGCCAAGGTTCCTTAAATGAGATCCTGTGATGGTTTGCGCCAGTTGCTTTAACCTCTCCTTTGATGGAGTAATGCCAATTGCAAGTAGAACAGATGACTGAACAATAGTAGGAGCAGCTACTGTTGAGCCTTCAGAATTTGATAAGATGATATACAAGTTCTGAACCCCAATCAAGAAATCTAATCAGAAATCAGAATCAGCATGGTGCAGACTATGACTAGCACAATTGCATATCGTCACACATCTTCTATAATTACTGAGAACAACTTGGAAATTCCTCAATTTACGAACATTTTACTAAGTACCAATGAAGAAACTTATATACTAGAAAGCAAGCTAACTTTATTTTTCATGAAATATAGTTCTTTCTCCATCCATAACTACATAGTCCAATGCCAAACATGATTCACTTGTAACAGACACGGTCTCCCACAACAGAATTCTCATACTTTGTGGTATTGACAGATGGCCATAGCATCAGAACTGAAAGATGACCTCAAGCAGAGCAGGTTTACATACATACAATTATAATTGAGAAGATACAATAGAAAGAAGAAGGGAAAAAAATGGAATGACTAACCTCATAGGGTGCCAGATGTAATCCAGACTTTAGCTGACTCATCAGTTCATCAAAATTTAGTTGTATTTGATAGATAGAGAAATTCAAAGTAAAGTTGAATAGTGTTTGCATAGTCTGGAGAGGAAATGCACTCTGTTGTGGAATTACAGTAATTCCTCCCTTAAATTTCAGCACTTCAAAAAAGAAGGGATCTCCAAACAAGGACGAAGTGAGCTGGAGATATGATTGGCGTATAACCAGATCTTTAAATGATGCTCTTATCAAACTAATAGCAGCTGAAGACGTTTCCAAATATTTACCATCAGGATCAACAGCAAATACAACTTTTGTCATGTTTGACCCAGAAAAGGGATCTAGAGACAAGATGACCACCTGGTTTTTAAAATGAGAATGAGTTTAACATGTAAATATTTGATAAAGTGCATGTTAGGAAACTAGTAAGAGAGAGGTACTTTGGTAGAGGGAACTCCTATCTCTTCAAAAATATCATCTGCAAGCTGCAAAATGTTGTCTTGCAGCAAAGAGACTGGCTTCCTAACAATAAAACTTGCTACAATATCATGACCTGCAAAAGTAAACAGAATCATTAAGTGAAGAGATTTCGTTAAGTGCCAATACAACCAGATGCCTCCATTCTTACCTAAAAGGATTTAAACTTTAAAATTTTAAGAAATAACTGTGGAGGTTTTTGTACCCTCTAATGAAATAATTCCCGATCAAGCAAAAACTTCAATATTTTAAGATCACAGGATTTCCGAGAAGAAATTTTATGAGAAAAGTTTAATGTAATATTCCCAGTTAAATCATTAGTGCATAGAATATGGCAATGTATATGATATCCAATCTAATCTGCCAGACAAAGCCTAATGCTGGGATAAACCATGCCACAAATGACAAAAATGCTGGGATATACAACTTGACACAAGTTAGTCAACTGATTGATGTCAGAAGTCATAAACTTCGTGTCACAGTCTAAAGTCTAAACTAGGAAAGTTAATGTAGAAAACATATTTCTAAATGTATTTGGTTAATAGTTGTAACTAGTTCTGAATGTTTCAAAAGTATCAAAATGTATTGCCCTAAGTTTGAAAGACATTATCAAGTGCGTGTATAAACATTGTCAAAATACAATCACCATATAAAGCAAATAATGCAAAAGAGTGCAGCCTATGTGAGGTCAAGTTCAGAAAATTCGATGTAGCACCAAAACCATTCTTAAAATGCAAGTCTAAAAAATTAAAATATTCAAATCTTACTTAAAATAGACACGAAGAAAGTAATTTCCTAAATAGAATACGATCCGAGAAACATGTTATTCTCCCACAATATCTAAAACTCTTTAATTGGATAATAAAGAGAATCAGAAAAAGAAATGATAAAGCCCGGAATCACAGCATCTTTTAATACTTCCATTTCCCAGTTTTAGCAAATCGAAATAACTGGCGAATGATTCATATACGTGGCTAAGCTGGTTGCCATCATCTACAAAGTGTATCCTTAGCATTTTAGCGAAGTATAAAATATGGTTTATATCATATCGTTCTCCAATTTCCCCACGTTTTTTTTCTGAAACCAATGACCCAACATGCAGATGCCACAAATCATAAAGACACGCAAATCCAAACAAAAAGTCCAAAAAAGAAATAGATCTATGCGACCTCGCCTGTGGAACAATGCCGCTACCCCCAAACCCAAATATGAAAAAGGGAAACAACCAGAAACCACCTTTATACTTTGAATCGGTACGCAGATCCTTCTGATCTGCGTACCGAAGAAATGGGGGTAACCAAAATACAGCAGAGAGAAACATAGCAGCAGACAATAGGAGGACGAAAATGCATCTGAGGCCAATGAATTTTCGAATTCCAGAACACCTGGCCTCCACATTCTGCTCCGGATCCTCGGAGGACACACTGGAAGGCAAAGGCTGTTCTTCTTCGGCCTTTCCCATTGGAAGCAATGCAGGTGAAGTAGCTTAGGGTCCATCACCGGTTTGGTGAAGTTGAGATGAGTTGGGTGCGCCCATTCTGGCTTGAACAACGAGAACGAGTAGGAGAAGATGAAATTTGAGTTTGCGTCTGTGTAATTATATATATATATAGATATAAAAATTATTAATTTAGGGTTCGAAGGAGGAAAGTGAACTGTGAAGTAACTTCTGCTGCAAATGACTACTAGTCTTTTTCTCAGAGATGATGTTTTATCTGTTTTTTAATATTTATTATTCATTTTTTGGGTATTATATTATCGTTAATATTCAAAATTTGAAAGAGAAGTAAAGTAAAGAGGAAATAACTCACTTTATAGAGCCATTAACATCTTCACCAGAAAAGATAGCAATCCAAAGGAAATGGCTCAAGAGGCAAGAGGACAGTTTCTATCCAAACGACGGCTCTTCAACAACCACAAGTACCCAAATTTGTTTTTATTTATTAATTGAAGACTGCATTGTTATTTGTTTTGGAAATAAAATAATATTAATATGACAATAAAAACCAAATCAAACCTAACAACAATATTTTTTTATAAATTTTTATTTATTCTAAAAAAAATAAAAAAATTTAAGAAAAATAATTAAAAAAATAAGGAAAACTAGAATATGAAAAACTAAATAAAAAAGTAACAACTGTTATTATTTATAAAAACACATATGGAAGTAGCTATTATTGTCACGTGTCAATTTTTTATTATAAAAGTTAAATGTAAAAATATTAATTACATTATTCTAAAAATAAGAATCATTTACATATGTTTTTATTTATTTTCTATATTTATTCTTTTTACAATTAAAAATCATTTATGTCATTTACTCTTTTATTTCTCTTATTTCAATTTTCTATACCAAAATTACATTACACAATAATTTTCTTTCTATTTTTCTACTCAAATAAGTATTAAATTTTAAAAATTAATACTTAACTTATTTATAACAAAAAATCATTTATGTGTTGTTTTACTCCCCTTTTACATATTTTTCTTACTTTGTTAATTTTAAAAAAATAAAAAACATTTATATATCTTTTTAATTTCAATCCCTCTGTATTCTATATTCTATATTCTATATTGAATCTTAAATTTTAAATTATATTATTTTTTATATACTTCTATTTGAATATGTGTTTCATTTTCCTTACTTTTATCCCTATTTATTTTATTCATCTAATTTCTTATAGTATTATTCTTTATTACTCGCACAAATATAATTCTTATATAATAAAACCCTCTCTCCTTTAAACATCAAAAGTTCATAATTCTCTTAAGATCAATTTTTTATTTTTTAAAAATATAATACTTTTTCATCATACTCAATATCTTCTTTTTTTTCACATAAATCATAGTTTGTACTTTGTATAGTATATAAAAAAATGATATTATTAGAATCACATTGATAGATTATAATTTAATATGAAATTAATTAAATTAGTATAGTAAGAACAAAATGGCAGACGTCATCATAAGCTAATTAAATAATTTGATGTTCACTTAAGTTCATTCCCACTTCTAATAAATCCACCCAAGTTGCGCCATTCATTGACTCTCACACTAAGGTTATCAAATACATGAAAATCATACGTTTCTTTAATTAAATTAATTTTTTTAAGTGAAATTAAAAAATATATTTCAAAAATCGTTGTCTTCATATAAATTAATTGTCTTTGATCAAATTCAATAATAAGTATATTAGTTTCATTGACTCAAACATGATATGACTTAACAAATATAAATTTTATTAAATAGTAATTTATTTATTTTTTTGCCGTTTGTTTGGGTAGCCCGAAGTAATTGTTTGAGAATCTCACATTTGTGCAAAGGAGGCTAAACTCAAATATAAAGAGGAAGAATCAAAAAGTA
>JASKGM010000013.1:8867409-8878349 GCA_034509205.1 Ceratonia siliqua | reverse complement strand
AAAAAATAAAAAATTAATTTAAAAGATAACCTAAAAGAAAAATCGATCAAGGTAACATGGGATCAAATAAAAAATGGATTGATTTTCA
Source organism: Ceratonia siliqua (assembly GCA_034509205.1). NCBI lineage: Eukaryota > Viridiplantae > Streptophyta > Magnoliopsida > Fabales > Fabaceae > Ceratonia > Ceratonia siliqua. The sequence goes on along the minus strand of JASKGM010000013.1, from coordinate 8,878,261 downwards.
TCTTTGACACCCTTAACTAATTTTATGAACTACCAATTTTTTTTCTAATGACCGATGCGACTGGTCTTTTCTTAATAATGGTATAAACTTGCATGTTCTCAAAATTTATTATTTATATAATTTCGTAGAATTATACATGGGACGCGAGGCTTTGAAGTTTTAACCCTATATTCATATTTAATATTTTCATCAACTTAATTATGATCTATATGTTAAAGCAAATTCAAAAGTTAAACAAATTAAATGACATATGTTTCTAGTTTTGGATATGAAATAATAGTTACTAGTCCGAGTCATGAAACTATCAGAACTACTTTTAATAAGATACCAACAAACTTTACTAGTTGAATTAATTAACATTTTTATATTGATTAATTAGTTATTTGTATTTTACTTAAAACTTAGTAATATAATATTTAAACTATTATTGTTTCTACTAATTACATATTTATACAAAAATATTATTTTAAAAAAAATATTATGAAAGTATAATTAAGGTTAACATGTTAGAATATATAAATAATTGAGAAGATTTTATTTAGATGTCTCTAAAAATATTTTGTGATTTTTTTAATGTTATAATATACTAAAATATACTTTATTATAAATAATTCTATGAAATCAGAAATAGCATCTATTACTTTAATTTTGAAAAAGTTATTTTTAGGTCTCTGTTAATATTATTATTTTAGAGTAGTGTTTAGTAGATACAAAATTTATAATATGTGCTTATAATTGGCCAACTAAAAATAAAAAATGAAACAATTGTGTATTTATTAAATACTATTTTATAATAATGGTACCCAACCGACCTAAAAGTAATTTCCTCTGTTTTTTTAAATTGCAACAAAGAAAGAGAAAATCGGAATTGAATATCAAGTCGGGCTGATCCGAATGGAATCCGGATGATCACCATTTCCCCGAGTGACTGCGTATAAAAGCCGGTCGGTTTAGGGTTTTAGGTTTGCCGTACGCTGTGTGTGTCTCTACAATCTACCCCGACAGAACCACCGACCACACAAACACTTCCGACAGCTATGACTGCTCAGACCCAAGAGGAGCTTCTTGCGGCCCACCTCGAACAGCAAAAGATTCATGTAATTTACCCCCTTGACACGCTTGTTCTTGCAACGTTGTTGTGTTGTTTTCTCTGATCTTGCATTTGAATGCATTAATTTCTTGCTGATATTTTGGTAGCTGGAGAAGGTGGGAGCTTCAATTTTGAATCTTTTTTGTATTATAGACTTGTATTAGACTCTTGTGTTGTTCATACATTTAAAGCGGTTTAACATTAGGTTTTAGATTTAGTGCTTTTCAAAAAGTAGTAGGTTCAACGGGTACCGTTTTATTAAAAGATGAGAATCCTTTTGAATTCAAAGTTAGGAATGATACTACGAATAAGGATTGCTGTCCTGGGATGTGAACAGTGAATCGAGAGCAATGTTTAGGCTGTTTTTTGGATTTTTACCCCAATAAGTAGCAATTTGTTGGAGTCTCGCAAAGGTCTTCCATTAATCCCACTAAGCAAAGGCAATGATGGAAATTCATCATTAAAAAAAAATGGTGACTGCTGACATCTATCAAAGGAGGACTGCTGCTAGATTTGGTTCAGAATAAGGAAAATTAAAAACAGTAATGTTTAGAAAGAATTTGGCCACTGTTGAAGGAAAACACCAGACTAATTAAGTAGGCTCTTAATAAGTGAAAACTGCAACTAAATAACAATGTGAAAATACAACTATATAATTATCCTTAAAAAGTTTTAAAATTTTAGATCTTATGAAGACATTAAGCACATAGGATCATGGATAAATTATATACGTATATATTCTCTGAAATTCCTCTTGGACTCATATTACTACCGATGGAAATGTGTCATTAGGCATTGCTATAATGGGTGACATGTGTCTTAGTCCAACTTGTGCATGCAAACTTGTTTAAATGGAGGCACTCCATGTCTTAACTAAATCAATTTATTGTTACTCCATAATTATGGTTGATCTTAACAACTGAACCTTTTCTCATAACTATCGTGTTTTAATAAATAGTAGCAGCTAAAGTACATTTTGCAACCGCTCATTTCATGGGGTACTAAGTCTTTATCTTCTGGTAATTGAAGTTTTGAATAATATCTTTCGTAGTCTGATGAGCCTATAGTTGACGATGAAGATGATGAGGATGATGATGACGAGTATGAGGATGAGGATGATGACAGAGATGAAAATGCTGATGGTAAGTTGGCCATTTAAATTAACTGAAGCAGCATTTACCCCACTTTTTTTGTTGCATTTAGCAGAGGCTTTGTAGTATTTATTCAATTAAGATCTCGAAACTCATCTTGGGGTTAGACAAGGAAATCACTATTAGCTGCCTTCCTTTTATTGGGTCTCCTTATTGCACGACCCAATGATGTACACCTAAATGACACTGGAATTTCATCCTAATACACAAACTGTAACTATTTATTATTGCTGCTATTCTTTATTAGACCAAGAGTTGAGTTGTCATAAATCATGCAAGTTTATAAATAGGTTGGGTGAAATTTACAGGCCATTTTATTATTTATCAGAAAGATATGAAAATCCATGTAGATTGTGAGCCTCAGTTCACTTCTGGATTACTGAGTTAATGCTGCTATAACATTTTACATGTTTGAAGTTAGAATGACAGATGCAATTCAATATATTACCAGAAATTGTGTTGTATGGCAGGACATGAAGGTGATGTAAGTGGTAGGTCTAAGCAGACCCGGAGTGAAAAGAAGAGTCGCAAGGCAATGTTGAAACTTGGAATGAAACCAGTCACAGGTGTCAGCCGTGTGACAGTAAAAAAGAGCAAGAATGTTAGTATTTGTCTATTTGACATATTTTCATTAGTTTTCTTTCTCTCTCTATCTATCTCTCTTTTTCTTTTCTTTTGGTATTGATCATAAAATTGAATTTTCAATTTTGGACTTCTGTTTAGATTCTATTCGTCATCTCAAAACCAGATGTGTTCAAGAGCCCAACTTCTGATACATACATTATATTCGGGGAAGCTAAGATTGAAGACTTGAGCTCACAGCTACAATCTCAGGCAGCAGAGCAGTTCAAAGCTCCTAACTTGAGTAATGCAGGATTGAAGCCTGAATCCTCAGCTATGGCTCAAGATGACGATGATGTGGACGAGACTGGTGTAGATCCCAAGGACATAGAGTTGGTGATGACTCAAGCTGGAGTGTCAAGACCGAAGGCTGTTAAAGCGCTTAAGGCTGCCAAGGGGGACATCGTTGCTGCCATTATGGAGCTTACTACTTGATGGGCAGATTTGGTAGACTTGTAGATTTTGGAATGTGGAGCTATTTTTCTTTGTTGATTTAAAGTTTTGCTCCTTGGATTTGAAATAGCGGTTTGCCAATATTTATCTTTGTTTCCTATTTTCTTTTTATAATTGTGTGTATGAAAGGAAAACCTTGAAGACTCATTAGCAACAAGTGCATGTTTTATGCCATGGATGACCGTCATTATCAGCCTTTATTCTATAGACTAGTAAGAGTGTACGTACATTTTATTTTTGCATGGGTTTGAATCTTCTCATGCAACATTGAGAGGGAGAGTAAACGAAAAAAAAGACGTCCGAAGAGGATCTTGATGGATTTGAATTTGTGTTCTGCAGGGGTGCTGTTAGAAAGAGGGCAACACAATTAGGCAGGTCTCAATGTCTCATCCATACATGATCACTTTTGTCATGAAAATGATTTTCTATGCTTGTGGAAATGGATGCTGTCATCATCTGACACTAGTTGGGACCTTTTGGCATAATTGCCCTTTTGGTTTATGGACAGTTATTCTTGAAAATATGAAGAAATTGATTAAACACATCCCAGAAGACAATAACTTAACGGTCAAGAAGAATAACGCACAAGTCTGATGAATAGAGATAAGTAAAGAAATCAGAGGTAACATGCTTCTAAAATATAATTTCTCAACTATACTGACGGGTTTAGAGTTGAGGGTAAATCTTCAAAGCAAATATTGAAAAAAACAAAGCTTTTTCATGAAAAGAGAAAAAAAATTTCACAAGAGATGAGATATAAAAAAAACTTGCAGCAAATAAGAAATAAAATAGTAGAAAGGTGGAGAAGAATATAATATGCCAATGGAGAGAGATGAATTCCATTCTAATCGGCCTTTGTAATTGTGGGAATTCCTTGATCAAACGTATGAGCAGGTTGACTTAAGTGTCCCTTCGTTTTAGTTGGGTTTGGCTGAATTGGAGCTTAAACTAGGATCCAAGATTTGAATGTCGTGTTTTAATTTATTTGAGCTCGTTTAGGAGCTTCAGTGAATAAGTTAAACCAAATGGGAAAAAGTTGGTCTATGGAAAAAAAAAAACGAAGGGGTTTCATAGATTGCATTATTATAGAAGAGCATTAAAAGCATAGAAGAAAAGGAAAGCTGAGATCATTCACAAAAAAAGGGTTACGACAGATCCTTTGATGCAATACACGAATAATCATTCCTTTATTGTTTTTCCATAAAAAAGAATTATTCCTTTTATTGTTTTCTCACGAAGGAAAAAGTAAATTCAAATATAATACTTATTTTAATTTAGTTTTCTAAATTTAAAACATCTCAATTTAATTATTCAAAAATTAATTATTTCAATTTAATTTTTTAATTAGTTTAATTAACTATCATTTAACTATTTTAGTGACATTGATTAACTAAGTTATTACGCAACTATTAAATACTAATGTTACAGTTAAGTTTATATTAAAAAAATTCAAAAAGGTTGACTCATTTTTTAAAGAACAAGTAAATTATTATTTTGTTCTTCTACATTATTATTCTCATGATTAACCTTAACTGTCAAGTTATCATTTAATAATTAAATGATAACTTTGTCAATCTAAATTAACAACATCATTAAATGATGATTAACTAAATTAACAAAAAAATTAAATTGAAACAAATAATTTTTTAAAGACTAAACTGAAAAGCTTTAAATTTAGACAAAGGATTAGATTATTAATTTAGGCAAATCATTTGATGCAATACACGAATAACTATTCCTTCATTTTTTTGCTATAAAAAATCATTATTCCTTTTGTTGTTTTCTCACGAAAAAATAAAATTAGGAAGTTCTAGTTTAGAGATTTAAGAGATTCAGTGCCTTTTAGCACTGTAAACAAGTGAAAAAAAAAAAGTCAAATAGTTTCAGTGCCCTAGCACTGCAATGGAGGAAAAAAGCGTCATATAGGCACACTGTAAGCAAGGGAAAAAAACCAAGGGTCAAAGATCCCATGGTTTCATGACATGGCCACCTCCGAACTTGTAAATTTTAGTTCAAACTTGGTACGCCAGATATATTGGCTTGAATCCTTTGCCAGAAAAGATGAATCAATTTACACACACACACACACACACACAAAAGGTGCAGGTTTATACAAAGGGTTCTTCACACCTGTAAACAACAGAATCCAGACCAAGAGACTCTGGTCACATACCATGTCACCCCAATTAATCAGCATCAGTCAAGGAAACAAAACAAAGCTTGTACTAAATTTAATCAAATGGCCACCCAGAATACCCCGCATGATGACTATTCTCAGGGATAGTTGGCGTTGGTGATCTGCTTCCAGATGCCCCATTAGCACTAGAATTAGATGAGCGGAAAGGCCACAAATAGGAAAACGGATTACGCCTTCCCTGGTTCTCCCTACCATTTACCCTTCCACTGGCATTGCTACTATAATTGCTTCTAGTTTGACTGTTGGAGCCATGGTTACTACTCAGTCCTTGCGGTGACAACTCCTGGCGGCAAACAGGGCAGGAGTTATGCTGCACCAACCATGGAACAATACAATCTGAGTGATATACATGGTTACATGGCATTTGCCTTGCTTCAGACCCCAGCTCAAATTTTTCTTTGCATACTGGACAATGTGAATCTGAACGAAGATTTCTCTGTGTGATCTTAATAGTGGGCATTGCATCTATTGAGGACCTGGATGCTGGTGGAGGACCTCGCCTGTCATTAGCTGAAAGGTGTTCAAACAGTTCTTCCAGTCCAGGACCAATAAAATAATCACCTGTATTACCTCGTGTCAGACCAATTCCAGGAGTCCCATTAAAAAGAGCTTCAAAACCACCATGTCCAGACAATCTGAATGGAATCTGACCACCAAAGATCAACAAAGGAGATAACCCTGGACTGTGTTCAGAAGTTGAATCTGATCTTGCCCTGATATCATGGCTATGGCTTCTATCAGCCAGTCGATGCCTCATAAAGGATGAGAAAGCTTCCATAAGTCCAAACCTTCGGTCATGTTCTTCATCATTGTCCGGTCCAAAGAAGTCTAGTGGGTTGATGTGCATCATATCATTGAGTTCTTGAACAAATCCATCACTACAGCTGGGGCAAACCGCATCTTGCCCCCGCAGTCGAACTGGCCTCCTGCAACTATAACACCAATGAGTGTTTCTACTACTTGACATCCTCTTGTTTGCTAACTAATTCCTAAGCTCCTTCCCAGCAGCCTGTTGTCTTTGACTGTTATCCAAGCATGATGACTGACATCCTGCAACACAAGTCAGGTATCAGTCATCACATTTAAATAGTAGTATTAGATACTATTCAGATTTAAACAGTAACTCCAATTTAATACCGAATGCTGGTTCCCGCAACAAAAAATAGGGAGAGGGGGCAGGGACAATTCTATTTGTCTGCATGAAGCCATGTAGTGATTAGTTTCAAAGACAAAGTATCAGTGCCTATATTAAGAGAAAGTCACTTTTCTCAATGATCTGTAATCCTTCAGTACCCTCTCTCCCTTGCCACTGGCAAAATGAAAAAGGTGGGAAAGAGCCACAACTAGAGCCAAATACTAGTTCCTGATGCATCAGAATTATAGCTAAGGGGGAACCCCCAGGGGGGGGGGGGGAGGCATAAGACTATAAGAGAGCACTAGCCAGCCTAAAGAAAATCTTTTAAACAGTAACATTTTCAATAACATTGATAGGATATTCTATGGGCCAGCTAGTTCTGTATAAGATAATGGAGAAAAGTAAGTTCTGTATCATTTATTTCCATGACAATAAAACATTATCTACTATCTAAGATCGTCCACATTTAAGAAGGCACAGAGATTATGTTTCCTTCCACACTTAACTTATTAATATTAACTTGCCAGATAAAAAAAATTTACTGATCTTCACTCTTGAGTAGACAATTTAAAGGTGAAAGGAGATACCAAGGAAAATATCCTCAGATGGAAACAAGTCCTGTAAGAAAGTTAGTACTTCTCATTATAAATCATAATATACAAGTGATTAGATGCTCACGTCTGGGGGATGAGATATATTATTGCTGAATTACTAGGAGCTGTCTCTTTGGCATAAGGCGATTGGAAACAAGCATGCCTTCATGAGAATGTGTATATTGCAAGAATTGGAGTCGCTGTCACACATGCATCTTGAAAATTCAAATTATTTTCCCCCCGTCTACATTACTATCTAAAGTTATTTTGATTTTTTGGTTCTTAATAAACACCAATGTGTGGTTGAGGGCCACAAAAAGCATTGTTGTATGCTGCCCATTTACTTTTGCACTGTTCTAATGTTTGGAAATTTTGGAAGTTTTTGTCAGCAATGAGATTGGCCATGGAAAACGAAAGAGTTTATCCATTTTTGACAACTTCAAAAGATGTAGCAAAGTAAATATTTTAATATCGTCAGTAGGAATTATCCTTCATATTCCTGAGATGTTTAAACACATAATTTCTAGAAGCTTCAACAAGTAATCCTAGAAAAGCAAGTGGTTTGGGGTTAGAAGAGAAGAAGACAGCCGCAGAGTAATACAAAAGTTTTAGAGACGAACTAAATAACTGAAATACCAAATTAACCATAGTGATTTAAGAAGCATGAACAATACAGACATTACAATATCTAAAGTGTTTTATGTGTTATTTAAAGCGTCATGTCATATCTAATAGAAGCGTCTGACACAAGTTGGACACTCATAGGGCTTCTGTTTTAAAGTGTCCCTTCTCGATAGATGATGAATGTTGAGTGTGGCTCCAAAACAGTTGATAGTAATAGGTTAGTATCAAAAGAAAAGCAGGTGGCAGCATTCTAGATTAGACCTTTTTTCTTGTATACATTGTCAGTTCAAAGGCATAAATCGAACTCCAAGTCCGCCTCAATAATTTTAAGACACCAGAAAATAGCGACACTGTTTTAGTCAATCAATCGTGAACACTTCTCTAGACCGATTCAATCTAGTTTGGCAATCATATTTCCATATCAACCAATAGATATCTTAATTTGACCCCAGAAGAAAACAAGATCAATCGATAACTTGTCAAAATTCGAAATTCAGGGCTTTTAACTTCTACCCACAAATTCTCAGCAATGCAAACAGGAAATTAACCATGGAAATAAAGCAAAGTCCTTGGATCTATAAAGAAAGGACAGAAAGACAACAACTTTGAGTTCAGAAAGAGAAATAAAATATATTCAAGATCACCAGAAAAGGCATGTTAATTGGAAGTCAGATTCGAAATTGAAATGGCAAAAGAGAAGAGTGAGAGTATGAGCTACCTTCGGGAGATCAAAGAGGAAATGAAATGGACGACCAATAAGCCAAATGGGAAAGTGAAGGGAGTGGAACTCAGGAAACCCTATCGTTAAAATTGGGATTTTCACTATTTTTTTTCTTTCCAGCGTTGGATTCCTGAATTAGGCATGTGGTAATTGGTATGGTTAACTCTGTAATTTTTCTTCTGCGAGTCCTCCGTTCCATTCATTTTTGACTGCGGGAAAAATGATAAAAACAAATAAAAAAGAGAACGGAAAATTTTTGGGCACCCTATTCTTGTTTTATCAGCTTTCAATTTGTAATTTTATAAAAAATAGTTATTAAGTTATATAACATTTTATAATAAAAAAATTGAAAAAAAATAAAAAATAGATGAAATTTGATATCATAAAAGATTACGTGAAAATTTAGATATCTTGACCACCGAAATCAGCCCAAAACAAAAATGACAGCTGTTGCTACCTTATATATAGTTGTAGTATTGTAGCCGTTCAGTCAGAAATTTTAAAAAAAAATTTCCTATAAGGAAATAGCATTTTGATCTTAATATTCTTTTTTTTTAAATTATCACACTTTAAAAATCATGAAAATTTATTTATAGGTGCCAAAGCCCTATCAAATTCTTATTTGATGTCATTCACGGTTTATTACTTTTTTATCTTTTGTAAAAATAATTTAATTATAAAATTTAAAATTTGCATCAAAATTATAATTAGGATAAATTTTTTGGGTAAATTTAGCTTTTAGTTAAAGTTAAAGCGGTCTAATATAGATTAAGTTAAAGTGAGGTTGAAATTTATGGAATTGTAAGAGAGGAGGTGTGGATTTACGAGTATAATATTTTGCATTAGTCAGGTATATTTGCTTCCTTACCCAATTCGATTGTCTGGAAATTTAATTGTTGAAAGCTGCATGGTTTTGCATGTCTCCAATGCCAGGATGGTGTGATGAGATGGAAGCTATGGTGGGTAAAGGGGACGAAAGAAGGGATATGAAGTCATTCACCCAAGTAGCTAGAGCGATTGATATATGTAACCATGAAATTAAGTCAAATATCATTACAGCAGTCAGCAGCAACTATACAAAATTTCTCGACTTTTATGAGTGTTTTGCAGGTGGCCTTGAGGTGGAGCAAGCAGGATCAAGCAAGGCGTATGTATAGTAGCTATGTGTTGGTGGGCTTGAAGAGCTTGTTCTCGATCCCCTTCCATGGCCGGAAGCCTTGTGCAACTTCAACACCTAAAGGTAGGGTGTGTGCGAGAAGATGGAAGAGATATATGGTGACCATGGAAGACGAGGAGGATACTGAAGGAGGCAACAATAAAGTTAAGATCATTTTGCAGTATCTAATTGCTCTCTCTTTCCATATCGAGAAGACTTCCAAAACTCAAGCAACTTGAAGTATCTAATTGCCTAATGATGGAGGAGATAGATAGTCAGAATGGAAGAGAGTACAGCTGCAGCTTGCATGGTATGAGAGGAAGCTAATTCAAAGCCTTGGCTTTTTGCCTAATGATGGAGGAGATAGTCAAACTGGCTACTATATTCCATGTACTCTCACTTTTCGGTCTTTCCGCTTTTAACTTCGCCATGGTATTTACATGAATAATATAATGACTCTATCCCTTCTTTAATTAGAACTCAGCTTATCTCTTCTGCTTTGCTCCGGAATATGGTAGGGCTCAAAACCCATACACAGAAACTAATTAAGCTTTATTTGCAGAGATAACCAAAGAGAGAGGGACAACGAAGTGATTCAATGGAGAGTGAAGAATATTAGGAGACAAGTCAGCAGTGGCAATTATTTATCCATATTGACAATTAACTTGTCACATAAGTAACACATTAATATAGTTTGTTAGTAAGATTAATTAAAGATAGAAACAAATTTAATGTTATTGTGTAAGTTATGAAATATTAATGAAATCAAAAAACTTTAAAAAAAACTTAAAACTTAATAAAAAGTTAAGGGATTAAAATTGTTTTTTTAATTAAAACTCAAATTTCATACGAAAAGCTGAGCTAGGTTCACTATAAGATTTTACCTTCTTTTTTTATCGAAATTGATTAGGTCGATAATGTTGGTTTCTTTTTTTAAGTCAAAATTAAAAAGATATTATTATGTATTCACGATACCTAAATACATCAATCTTTATAGCCGTCCCAAAAGTTACATTTTTTATCAAAAAAAATCGCTTCGGTAAAAGTGGTCTTTTATTTTGGATTAAAATAAAAAGTATTTTTTTATAAAAAAAATCAATTTTACTAATTT